>JANHFL010003715.1:257363-275876 GCA_032468155.1 Oxyrhabdium leporinum | reverse complement strand
AAATTACACCCCCCCCCACCCGCACCCCGCTATCAAAGTGGATCCTGGGTGCTGCACTGCACTGCAATGGAGAAACGGGCAACAAGGGAAGAAGGAGGAGCAGGGAGAAGAAAGAGGGAAAGCGGCCTTCTCCTTTCCTTGCACCAGCCGCTCCGTTGTCTATTTCTCCATTGCAGCACAACACCCAGGATCCACTTTGATGGGGGGGGGGGAGTAATTTAACAACTGGTTCATAGAACCAGTGCAAACTGGCTGAATCCCACCACTGGATTTCTCCCTTTTCACTTACTGCATACCATTTATTTTGAATGCAGTACTGCAGGCTAACTCACTGCTCGCTCCAGGAGTTCGATTCTGAGCAGCTCAAGGTTGACTCAGTCTTCAATCCTTCCGAGGTTGGTAAAATGATGACCCAGACTGTTGGGGGCAATATGCTGACTGTAAACCGCTTAGAGAGGGCTGTAAAGCACTGTGAAGTGTTATATAAGTCTAAGTGCTATTGCTGTTGCTATTCCTCCCTTGAAGCTTAAAATGCTCTACACTCTTGGGTCTTTCAATCAATGTGATGATAGCTACCATAGTTTTTTTATATCTGCTTCCCATTAATCCTACACTTCACCCATTCAAAATAAAGACTCTCTTTTCATTAGGTAATGCTGGTAATATTAGTGTGTTAATACTGGTTCTAATCAGCAGTTTGTTCCTTTATTTTAAAAAGGAGAGAATTAGCTTGGCTACAGGTTTTACCCCTGGACAACAGGGGTAGAAATTAGGAACTTAAGAAGTATTACTATGTAAATGAATGGAGTCAGACAGTACGCTATTTACTAAGCACATATGGTATGTAAAGAGAAAACCAATAAAAATATAATTTAAAAAAGGAGAGAATTAGCTTGGCTACAGCTTTTTAAAAAGTATTGTTTCTAGAAGATACATACTTAACTGCTGAGCAGTACAGGAAGTCAAACACAAGGTGTCAAAGAAGAAAGGGGAGGAAAAATAAATGGAATTTGTAGTGGATTTAAAATAGCATATGGGGAGAGAGATTTGTGATGTGATCACCATTACAAACTAGTCCATTATATCATAGTTGAGAAGTGCAGGAATCACAGTATAACAAACCACATCAATTAATAGATTCAGTGTCAATAAACAGTCACACTTTAGGATCATAAGCAGGGGCGACATCTTCTGGGAAATTCAATAAATGCTCTAAAGCCTCCAGCTTGGCTACAAGTACCCACATAAATTAAGATTTTTTTGGACGGGTTCCAGTCAAGTTTAGCATTTGCACAATATTAAACACTGTGTTGGAATAACAAATAGATAAATAATGGATATTTACTTGCAAGTAAGCTCCACTGTGTTTAACGAAGACTTGATTAAATTCAATCATCGGAGTGCAGAAATAGAAACTACTATATTTCTGTTTCTCCCTTCGCTTCTTGACAAACAGGGCAGCAACTTAGTAAAATGGAATCTATATGATCAACATTGTAGTGTGCTGAAGTAGCAAATGACTCACTCATTGGCAAAGCATCAGAAAGAAAAATAACACATTTCTTGGACATTTGGTAATAGAAGTGGATTACACTCCAAAAGGTATCTAATTAGAAGGAAGAATCCCAGGGCAGTGATTCATGCAGAGATGCTATAGGCAGCCTAGGATACAGACACCCCCCCCCCCCCCGCACCATATAGGCTGATTGGAATGCATTAAGATAATAGATTATTCAGATACTTTAAAAAAAAACAGTTTCTAAAGGGAGATGCTTTAGATTTCATGGGAAGTTTTAATTATTAATGCTCCCCCCCCCCCAACAATACTACTGGCTGTTCTCTTACATCATTCGTCTGTGTCTCAGAAACATAGTTTGGGAATGACTGGGCTAACCTAATACTTTCAGTCCAAAACTGGATGGAAAATGAATGGCTTTTGCCTCTAAATCAAACTCCTTTTCCAAACTAAGGGCAAAAAAACCCAAGAATCTTTCTTTTCTGTTTTGTTCTGTTCTGCAAGTGATAACAGGTTATATAATATAGTAATCTCTAATTCCATATCATTGCTGAACAATCAGAGTCTCTTACATCCACAATCATTCTGATTAACATTGTATCCAAAATCTTAACTATTCCTGCATTCCAATAATTTCTGAAAACTAGTTGATTACAAAATTAACTTTCTCAAGGAATGTAAGGGTCAACAAATATATAAATAATAATTTTCTCTTAAAAAGAAATTGAACACTGGCAGTAATCCAGTCCTTCTTTTGTACATATTTTCCAATATTAAGTTAAAACATTTTCTTCCCTTTAAATATTTTCCAGGACAGGTAACAAAAGTCCAAAATGAAATATATAAACAACATTTTCCAAGAGGGAAACCTTCTGAAAAGCAGGTGGTGATGGCAATGGTGGTGGAGGGATTTGTCAATTGTTCTGCTTATTTTATTTTATTTTATTCAACACAGAATAGTTCCGTTCCTCAAACTTAAAAGATTACTAATAAAAAAATCTTGCAGTTCTTTAAAGACCAACAAATTTATTATTGGAAATACAGTAAATACACTTTGGTGCATCATGCATAGACTTTTCAGTTGCAAGGGTGCTGAAAATTCCTAATACAGCTATTTTTCTGAAAATTAAAAACTAATAAATGTATTACGGCACGAGCTTTTGTGAATTTGATCATGCCAACTGTTATATCCATTTTTAGTTTATCCACTACATTTATTTGTTGTTCAAGAACAAACATTATCTGATTAGTTTTTTTCTTATTTATCTTCTTGAGCTGAGTCTTCCTTCTGAGGAGGAAAGAAATAGCCATAAAATGGGTGGGGTACATTTAGAAACCAATGTGCCCCCTCCAGATTGTTTCTTCTTCCTTCTAAAAAGGAGCAAAGTGTCCAAAACAAGACAGAGATCTGTTCCAAAATGTCAAGACATTGCTAAGCAAAGGAACGTTAGTATTGCAAAGGAAATGCCAGTACAAGAACTCCCAGGCAGATGATCCCAGTGATCAAAGCAATACCAGCTGCTGGCAATATCTCTTTAAGTACCTGAAAAGCTTCTCTGTTTTTACATGGATACGCCATAGTTTCTGAAATCAGTTGCTCTTAGTTACTGAAAGGCACAATTCACAGAAACATTTTTGGAGGAGCTTAAATGGGTCGGCCTCTTTCTTTCCTTCTGACATGCTACATCCTCTTTCCTTCCATAGATACACACAGAAAAGTTGATAATGGCCCTACCAATCAATATTTTCTTCATATTGCAAAAAGTAAGTGTGTTTCCCTTTTAGATATTTGGGTGTAGACCATCTTTGGAGCAAAAAATTAAGGTAACTTTTAGTGAGATACTTTGATTGTGTGATTTGCTTCATTTCTATCCTTAGTTTGCTACTTTTCCTGTTTTTAAAACCACAATCCAAAATGAAAGATTAGAATAATGTCAATTAGTCTCCAACGTACAGACCAGTATCCTCAACTAGTGTTTCCCTACATGTTGGACTTCAAATCCCAGAATTCTTGGACAACACTTCTGAGGATTCTATCAGAACTCAGAACATTCTTGATTTGGTTCGGAACTACTGAAAATGTGACCTAGCGTACTGCAAAGGAGAGAACAACTCTTTCACACAGAATTTAATTAAAGGTTTTATTTTATAGTTGCCAAATTTAACAAACATTATATTAGTCAATGACAAATTTACTGCTACAAATGCCAGTACAGCAAAGCTTGCTAGGATCAAACTGAGCATTGTCCATAATGATCATTAATACTATCTAAGAATTTAGCTACAGTGCAATCTTTCATCTCATATTAAATGAAATGTTTTTGCAAGGGCAGCTGTTAAAGCTAAGTTAAAGAGTGTTTGCTTTATAGAAGTTCTCAGGTGCAGTCTTCCCGCAACTCTGTTTCCAGGTGCTCAAAGTCACTAGGAAGATCAATGGCCTGACTTTACAAGGCAACTCCATGACAACCCATAGATTAAAGATGACTTAATGATTAGCTGAGATCATTGGAGCAACTGCGCTTTCCCCCCAATAATCTGGTGTTGTAGATTGTAATAAAGAACTACTATGTACCACGGTCTCTGGATCACAGTCAGCCAATTATATTTTAAGAATATTACCGGTACCAGTCTATACATATTTTAGACCATTCAGTTAACCAAATTAACCCAATGTCATTTTTCAGTCAACTGAAAAATCAAGAATTAATTTGTTTGAGAGCTAGGATGAGTCGTGAACCAAAATAATCAGGTGAAATCTTTTGGTTTAGACAAGTCATTGATTTTCAGATTTACTTCCATTTCTGTAATGTGGGATGAAAAAAAACGGACCTATATAGCCACGGTATTAGAGAGATAATATGCTTAATATAAACGGTATTACTTAATACTAACTTAGATGGACAAAAATAGTTTCTGCTAGGAAAGAAGGTGTTTTAGCCAAATGAATCAACTATGTAGTACCCTTGTAATTAACATAATCCTATTTAATAACCGAAAAAACTTCCTGAACACTTTATGTGACAGCTAGCTAGAATCACACTATTTTAAAATGTGTGTGTATGTGTGTGTTTCCCTGTGGTATGTATTTAGCTGATTTTCAATTTTTTTCAGTGGTTGACTAAGCCCCAATAATTCTAATATTTTTTTGTTCAACAAAGCAAATAAACTTTTTTCTCTCCCTTGGAACACCTAAGTCTAATGCCAAGAATGGAATCCTGACTAATGAAATTTCACTATTTTGCCTTTATGTTTCATTTTTCCAAGATTACACATTTAAGCCTTGAAGGAAGGGAAGTCTATATCTAGATTTCTTTAAATGTGAAACATAACCTTGCTAGTGCACCTATTTCCAGTCTATATTACTCAACTCTTTTTTAAAATACCAAACTTCAAAGAACTTGTGATAAAAAACAACTGCAGCCTCTATGCTTGATGCTGGTTTTATTTTAGAATCAATTCTTAGTCACATTTTTAATTTTAAAAAGGTTACTATCAATTTAACCTTTCAAATCTTCAAACTTTACACTTTTACGTTACATCAGCTCCTAGCTTTTAGTATATTTTTAAGTTAAAAACAAGGCTGTAAACAGAACAGCTAAAAGAGAGGAAGAAAATATCTGTAGCCAGTAAAATCTGAAAATAGCCCTGAACTAGGATTTTTGTCCTCAGATGAAACCTAAATATTTGTGAATACGGTGGTTGAGAAGTTGGTTTTCTCCGGGAGGTATTTTACTACTCTCTCCAGAAGCAGGGGTGTGGTGATATTTCAGAATGAAATAATTTTTTTCTGGATACAACATTTCTCTTTCAAAATCAGACTGGAGAAACATTTGCAGTTTCTCTAATCAATGGGGGGGGGGGGAGAGTTATACACATCTATTACATTAGGAAATTGAATAATTGTTTTAAAAAGAAAAAAATTAAGTCTGCCTTCATGACAAACTAAATACAGATGACACTCAGGCAATTCAGAAAGGAGACATTCAAACATCAAACAGACTTTTTCAAAAGTTGGGACGAAATAACCTTGATCAGTCTGCTGCTAACCTTTGATACAGCCTCTTTAAGTTGTCCACATTCCCCCAGCTTTCCAACTTCTGAAATTTAAAAGCCTGACTGCCGTGGTTCTTTTATTAAAAAAAAAAATTGAAGAGGAAAAGAGAAGAAGGTAAATAAAGTAATAGCTACTTACTTTTCCCAGGTCCTTGAGGTTTGGACTTTACTTCCCACCTGGTCTGAGGAAAGCTCCAGATTGCTTCAAGTCAGGACTCACTAGGGCCCCTGATCGCACCCAGCAGGAAGGTTACCTCGAGCAGTGGCGTTGCCATCTCTGTCCCAGCCTGAGGGGTTTGCTGCAGGTTTTTTTTTAGGAGGAAGGAGAGAGAGACAAGCAAAAAAAGAGAACGGGTTGGTCTGTAGTTAGAAGAGACTGTGGGGGGGGGGAGAGAAGAGAGAGAGAGAGAGAGAGAGAGCTCCTCTGCTTTACAGGATCCACCCTCTAATTACAGCCTGGGAGCCTTTGAGGACCCGCTAGTATCCAATAAAGGAGGAGGGACTGTGGTAGTGGTGGTGGTGGTATGGGGGGGGGGGAGAACAGTCAACATCTTCAAGAATGAGTGGCTTCTCCTATTCTCCCCCCCCCTCAGACTTTGGAGGGTGAAAAAGAGGAGGGGAACAGGGATAGAAAGAGATTAAAAAGAAGAAAGGAAAAAACAAAGCACAGGAAGGAATAAAAAGGAAGCCAAGGTGGTGGGGGAATAGAAATTTAAGAAGGAACTCCCTGGAAGGGAAGGAAAGAAAACAAGATCTCTGTGACACATACACACAGAGGCATACATAGCCCTTCACAGGCTGGTCCAGCGGTCGGCTGGTACACTGGATGTTTCAAGATCTAAGTGTAGTAGGGAGTCAGGTAAGGCAGCTTTAGCAACGGGTGGCATTAAATCCACGCGGCACCAAGCAAAATGCCCTTCTTGGAACAAGTGGGAGCTCTAATCTGGAGCCGTCCGTGGTTTGGACTATAACTCCCCCTCTGATCAATGATCAGAAAGTATAAGAGACATACTGCAACTTATGTCCTGCCATTCTCTGAAAGCTCAAGGTGGCTTATGTGTGAGGGAAGTAGAAAAAAAACCCCTGGGAAGTAGGCTGAACTAAGCGAGCAATGTAGATGAACGGACAGGACACCATTTGATTTTCTTGTCCAGCAGCAAGTCAGGATTTCTTGGAACTCCTTGGCTGGCTTATTGGGAGGAAATTTTAAAAATATGGCAACAAACAATAACATGTGCCTTAGCAGATATTCTTGAACTCCAAGCCCCATCAACAGTAGCCAGCATGGTGAGGGATGATGGGAATTCCAGTCCAACAATATCTGAAAGGTTACATGTTGCTCACCCAGTAAGGAATTTTAAAGTGGTCTTCTGAGATTTACTCTAAGTCAAGCTACATCTTTCATGGCATTTATATCTATGTAGGTTCTGGGAACTGCTTTTTAAAAAACGAAAATTCAAAGATCCTACCTACCGCTGGGTGCATCTTCCATGAAACCAATGACATAATCCTGTGCAGATGTATAGAAAACTAAATCCCATGTGTTCAGTAGGCTTACTCCCAGGGAAGTATTTGTTTATTCTGCATAAGATTAAACAAAATAATGAATGGACACTTTTTATTTCTATTGATATAAACCTCTTGTAGTAAATAGACCACATGGGTGTTGTCTGTCAGTGACAATATTGAGAAACTGTTCTAGCTCTTTCACTTAGATTTTTACCAAAGTTTCATAAAATATAGAATCCATCAGCATCTCTTCCAAGTTTTCACAGTGCTGCTTCTGTTCCCTCATCCATCTTGAGGATCTAAATCCCCAACTTCCTCTCTCTTGTAGATTTCTGAGCATCTCCTAGCGTTGATCCCTTTGTTCGTGGCCAATGGCAATTCTCCAAGGGAAGAATTAAGGATGGAAAATCCCTGACATAACCTGCTTATAGCTGATAGTCCAAGGGATATTCTAGCAACATCCACTACCCAGGAAATTTGGATGAGGATATCACTATTAGTTGGGCTACCCCTTAATTGCTGTGAAGAGACTTATTATTTGAAAAAGAGGTTAAGAAACATACACAGCTAACATACATACGCACACTTGAGACTTTAATTTGTTTGGCTCTCCAGCATTCTTCGTCTATTTTCCAGTTTAATTAAGGAAAGAAAGAAACCTTGAAATTTCAAACATCTGAGAAATACTGCTTAGTCAGAAATCCTTCCATTTCTCCCGAGTATATCTTCTCTATCTCTTTTCCACCTGAATAATCTTTGAGCAAAAACAAAATGATGGCCTACCATGAAACCTGTTTACAGATAATGGATGGCAGCAGTTCTTCAAAGTTTGTCTAAGACTGAATTTTCTCAGTCCTTTTATTCTAAACTAAAACCAAATCTTTTGAATATTTACAGAACTAGGAATTTGCAAAACTGAAAAATGCTTGTACAATTCAGATAATTGAAATAGTGGGCTCTATCCCAGAAATTATCCAGTTTAATCATTCCTATTCACTAGAGTACATAAAGAAAATAAAATTCAACAAGGACAAAACATATGGTAAAGAATAATTGATTGCATTACATACTACAAGTAGTCCTCGATTTAAACATTCATTTAGTGACTGTTCAAAGTTACAATGGCACTGAAAAAAACTACTTATGACTGTTTTTCACACTTAACAACTGCTACAGCATCTCCATGGTCATGTGATTAAAATTCAGACATTTGCCAAATGATCCATATTTATGACAGTTGCAGTGTCCCGGGGGTCACATGATCACCTTTTGCGACCTTCTGACAAGCAAAGTCAATGGGGAAGCCATTTGGAAAATCTTAATCGTGTTACTAACTTAACAACTGTTAAGTTGTTAACAACATTTAACAACTGGGGCAAGAAAGATTGTAAAATGAGGCAAAACTCACTTAACAAATGTCTCACTTAGCAACATTAATTTGGGTCTAGGTTGTGGTCGTAACTTGAGGACTACCTGTCAAGAATATTTGATAAGTGTTAATGGTATCATACAAATCTATGCAGATACCATAGTCAATAACAAACATGTAGGCCTGTGAACTGGCGCCCCTCCAGATGCTTTAGATTACACAATTCCCATTATCTCCAGGCAGTATGACGAAAAGTTGTTATTCAACATCTTTAAATTGCAGTAAGACACATAATGCTGACCTCAGAGATCTTGGATAAAATTCTGCCAACTATTTCAATGAGAACATTGCATTCCCCAATATAGTTTAAAGGAATGAAGGAACGTGTCTATAAAAGAGCAAATTGGGAAAGCCAGTTTGGAAAATCTGAGGAGGGATGGTATTGTCCTCCTATGCATTTGAAGATTTTCATCTATGGGATTGTCATCTTACTCACCTATTGTAATTATTTTTCCCGTGAAGTTTCCTCCATCATTTCTGAGGAATCTCACAATACCAATAGAAGAGTGTCTTTGTAGCTCGGGGTTGAGCTATGAAGTCCTTGGTGCTCTTTGAGCTGGGTTGTTTTCTTGCAGACATTTCATTACCCCACTAGGTAACATCTTCAGAGCTAGAAGAGAGTGGTGTTTACTTTCTGTTTATATACAGTGGCTTGCCCTGTCAGTGTTTGTGGGAGTGTTGTCTTCTTCTTGGTTATTCTTTGATTAGGATATTGTTTCCTGCTTGTTTTTTGATTGTATGTCTGAGTTGGTAGTTCTTTCATTGGGGCATTATTATTATTGCTTTATTCTTGGTCTGGTGGTTATTCTCTGCTTATCTAAATGTTCGTTGCTGGTGCAAGCCCCACTCCCTTCTAGCACTGAAGATCTTACCTAGTTAAGTAATGAAACATCTGCAAGAAAACAGTCAAGCTCAGAGAGGACCAAGGACTCCACAGAATGTCACAATTTCTTATGTGCAACATCTGAGTTCATTCAAAAGACTCTAGGTATCTCTCATTAAAAATCTTGCAGTGGAATTCCCCGGAGATCTCAGAGGATGTCTGCTAAGTTGCTTTTCAACTAAGCTGACCCAAAGTATAAAATAGATTCATAAGGTGCAAATTTTTAGTGAGACAACGGTTTAAGATGGACAGCCAAGTCAATTCAAAAGCTGGCAATAGTAGTGGTCTAGAGCTTTGGCATTTATACTGTTTCAGCATCACAAGTTATGAGGAAAGATTCAGAAAGCAGCTTCCAGATCTATTATCTTTATCTAGAAGCCAGTGTGTGGTATGAATAATGTAGTATTGAATATATCTATCTTGGAAGAAATATATTTTAGAGGAATAAATTCAAATTAGAAGAAGGTAGATTTTAGTCCGGAAACCACTTTCCTCTATATATGTTGTAGGATAGATCTACTGCTGGATCTGTCAATTATTTATTGTGGATGGTTTGTAGCTAGATCAGTTTCTTTCCTACTGCCAAATGATTAGCAATGAAAAGTGTATTTCTCCTCTATTGGAAAATAACTCATGATATGCACTTGTACATGCGAATGCAGCAGAAAGTTGGGCTCAGATCCTCAGACACCAGATTTCACCTGATTCTATTAAGTGAATATTAGAGATTTGTGTTTGTATGTGTGTCTTCAAGGCACGGGTGAGGGTCTGGGCCAATCCCTGCAATCTTGGCAAGTGGTTCGTCATTGCTCCCTTCCTAGGGCTGAGAGAGTGGGACTAACCCAAGGTCACTTAGCTGATTTCACACCTATAGCAAGACTAAAGCACAATTTCCCAGTTTGTGGCCTGATGCCTTAACTACTGCACCAGACTGGCTACATCAAACAAAAATATCACAAAGCAAGCCTGAAATCCACCTTCATTTGATGTAGTGGAATTGGGCTTAGTGTGTAATGGGTAGGAATTGAGGGATTAACTTTATCCCAGGATATGCAGTTATCCCTTTAGCCTTTGCAACAGCCCTTAAGGTAGATTAGGCTGAAGAAAATGACTGAATCCACATGACCCACTGAGGATAAATGATAAACAAGGATTAGAACCGGAATCTTGTCCAATAGTAAGGTACCTATCATTGCACATGTTGGTTCTCAGAGTTTGGGTATAATTATTATAAACTGTAATTAAATTATATTTGGGGACAGCTTTACTTATTTATTCAAATCATGCTCTTTTCTTTATGCACAGATAAGCATTCAAATCAGTTAACAAAATTAAAAGCTAATAATCTAAATTATATTATTTTCATAGATAAAAGCCTGAAAAAATGTATGGGTCTTCACAGATTTCTAAATGTTGAGAAAAGCCAAATGCATCTATGAATTCCATAATCTGGAAAGAATCCAAGGGATGGTCTCCTATATATATTTATGTTTTTATACTTGCTGTGAACCGCCCTGAGTCTGCGGAATAGGGGCGGTATACAAATCGAAAAAATAAATAAATATAGTATGAATGAGACAAACTCAGACAGCAGGAGTATCTTTCAGGAGGGCTATTCTTTCAGGCTCATATTGGGAAGTAGTACACTCAGATAGTTAGTTAGTTAGTTAGTTATATCCTACCTTTATTATTTTTATATATAACTCAAGGCAGAAAACTTAGTGAACCTGATACTCCTTCTTCTCCTGTTTTCCTCACAACATCAACCTTGTGAGGTAAGTTGGGCTGAGAGAAAGTGACTGGCTAAAAGTTACCCAGCTGGTTTTCATACCTAAGGTGGGACTACAGTACACAGTCTCCTGGTTTCTAGGCCAGCACCCTCATCTACATTAAACTGGTTCTATGCCTAAAATGTTCAAGGGTCAATATGAACACTAATAATTATTCCTGACAACCAATTAGCAACCAGGGCAGATCTTACAGTACTTCTAAATCGTTCAGATCTCAGGTGGCCTCTGTACTTCTTAATAGACTAATTTCTGCATTATACACCAACTGCAAATTTTTGGTTCTTTTCAAGGGTAGTAAGTAAAGGAGTCCCTGTGGATTTTACTCCGCTTGTGATTGCTGACTGTAGGGGAGAAATGCTCATCTCCGTTTCAAGGGCATTGAGCCAACGCTATCCGAAAACATTTCTACAGTCATGTGGCCAGCATCACATCAGGGAGCACCATTACTTTCCCACTGAAGTGGTACCTATTTATCTACTCACATTTGCATGCTTTCAAACTGCTAGGTTTGCAGGAGCTGGGACAAAAACAGGAGCTCACCCCATCACGTGGTGCTCGGGTCTCGAACCTGGGCTGCCGGCTTTCCAGCTGACAAGCCCATTATCTTCACTGCTGAGCTACTATGCCACCCTATATATATATATATTCTTCAAGGGTAGCCCTCCGTATATATTTCAGTAATCAAGAGAGGATGCAATTACTGCCACAAAATTTACTCAGGGAGTTCACAGCTGTCACATTAGCCTTAATTGTGCAAAGGCACTATCTGCCAAAATCCTCATCTGCACATGCCTTGACAGATGAGGAACACCTCAAACCTCTTTCAAGGGGATTGCCACAGAATAAATAGGTGGAACACAGTAGATGAGTCTATTCCTATTCACCAATAACTCCTTCACCTAGTACAATACTAATTTTAGCTTGTTCGCCTTCACCCCGGAGTTGGATGGACACAAGCAGGGCTATTAACAAACAATGCTACCCCTCTCAATAGCTCCAGGTGCATATCCCACACAGAAGACAAGATGGAGCCTCGTGGGATGCCATAGGTCAATGGCCTACATGTCAACCAATCATTTCTCTGCACAACCTTCTGGAGATGACCCAACAGGATGGATTGAAATTATTACAAAACAGTTTTCCTAAGGACCACTTCTATCAGAAAATCTAGAAGGACACATGGTTAATGGTATCATGGAGAGGTTTAGATCTAGCAGAACTGCACTCTACTTAACAGTTTCCAGCATAGATCATTCACTGAGGCAAATTAAAACAAGCTCAGTATTGCATTTTGGCTGCAAACCTAATTAAAATAGGTCCAAATAATCACTATATTCCAGATGTGTCTAGGGCTGATTATTTTTATTTAAAAAAATCATAGAATACGTAGTCGGACTAAGTTCTGACATTTCAGTGTGAACCAAAAGCCATATTAATCTGCCTATGAGAGTTGCTGTGTATCGGCATTACCAACCGATATAAAGTTTCTTCCCTCTCATTTTTATGATCACCCTCATCCTCTATGCCTGACATAGGAGACCTTGCTGTGGAGCCAATGAGCCTTCCCTTTGCTTGGATTTTCTCCTTAGTTAGGAAAAGAAAAAGCCACTAATTAAAGATACGGCAGTTCTTGTGGTCATTTGGAGTCTGCGCTTTACTAACATTTGGAAGTGTTTAGTTTTTTGTGCATCTGAAGTTGAAGGGGGAGGGCGGGAGAGAGAACAGTGATTGGTGGAAGAAAAAAAAATCAAAGATCACAGTGGCATGTGCTCCTGACCTCAAATTGATTTTCCAGCATGACATTAAAGACCTTAAAACACACACACACACACACACACACACACACACACAAAAGCCAGAAAGGCAAAAATGGGGGCTCCCAGCCCAGGAACACATTTACAAAATGAGCTAATGCATAAGGGATATATTCTCTTTAAGTTCTAATCTTTACTGCCACTGCTAATGCCATCTTTGCTATTAGAGTTCAGGAACTGAAGGTACACAGCCCACTCAACATTTTTTAGATAAAAGGATTATCTATTATATGGATAATAAAGGATTGGGAGTGGGGGAGAGTTTGGGCTCTTCAGCCATTGACAGCAACACATATTTTGGTTGTTTTATGTACTGTAAATTAATCCTGATATTCCTCCACAATCTCTTCTGGTTTTATCCTCACAATAACCCTCTTTGGTAGGTCCAGCTGAACAATGTTGGCTGGTCTCAAGTCCTTGTTGAGTTTCGTGGCTCAGCAGAGATTCATATTCAAACCAACATTGAATAAATCCAATTTCTTCATTTCTGAACCATACTAAATATAAAAGAATCTTCTCTGTTCAAAGGACTTACGTATTTTCCAGAGTGGAATGAGGATTCAAAATTGAAGTTGGAAAGATCAGAGAAATAATATTTTGATTTTATGCCTCCTTGATCTTGGAAGAGAAGAGAATTAGCATGTCTATTCCTCAATGGAACAAACCAGCCTCTGTTCAGTTTTAAAGCATAGAGTCTATCATAATAGAAGTGCTTTTATAAACATGCGGCCTGTTCCAAGATTAGCATCAAGATTATTACTAGACCTCTTAAAATAGGGCAAATAGAACTTTTAAAAAAACAACTAAGGATGTTTCTGGGCATCTCACCGTTGTTGGTATTTGTTTCAGCATAAATCTGGTGGGCAGGGCATGTGGTAGAACTAAACTTGGGGCAGGAGCTTCTATTTGGAGTGGCAATAAGGGAAATTCTGGAATGAAGCACAAGCACTTAAAGTCAACTGCTGGGATTCAGAAGAGCACAGAAAAGTTGCTACATAGCCCGACCTAAAAGAATGCCTTTCCCTTTTCTCTCTCCTCCTTCCATCGAAGGAATAACTAGTAAACTGGTTCTTCTTCAGATCTATCTGCTCATCGATCTAGTACATATCTATCCTGAAAGCAGTATGAGGAGAGAAGAGTAATGAACAGAGGCTATTCCTAGTTTAAATCGCTCCTTTTAAAACTAGGCTGATAGCATTGTTTATGTTAAAGAACCATGATTTTAATTCTAGATTCTAATTACTTTGTTGTATAATGCAGACCTACTTATGGGCTGCAAGGTACTTCTGAGTAACTGATGCTTCAGGGTGCACAGTTCTTGTTGGCTTGAGAGGTGAAGACTTACCTTGCAAGACTTAAGGCATGCTTATTGTCCCTTAGAATCCTGCCCAACCTTCAATAAAATGGGGAAAATAGGTCAAATATTAACTCCTGCCACTACAGAGTGCTCTGAGCATCAGAAAAAAGCCACACTGCATGTGTGTCATTGACCCACACATTTTTTGCACTCTTTATCGACAGTTTAAGAACATGCAGCAGGAGGGTATTGGTGTTCCAGACATGAATGTGTGGTTGATTTTTATTTAGGAATTTATATGTAGTGCATCGTTCCTCAAAATAAATCACATACCAATTCGTTTTCCGAAGATTGTTACGTTCTCCACCTAGTGCTGAAGGGCCACAGTCACAAGTCAATGGTGGAACACATTTTCATGCCGATATTCTCAGTTTCTAAGTCTAGGGCTGGGAAAGACCTGTGAAATCCAAATTTGGGGGATTCTGCCAGAGATTCTGTCCAGTTGAACCATCACACATCTTATTGGGGGGGGGGGGTCGGGGGAGAGAAACGACCCTGGAAAACAAGCAGAGATGCAGCCAAGAGAATAATCAGATAAAAGGCAACCTAGCCTGCAGCAGGAATCTGAACAGAGCAAGAAGCTTAGAAGGGACTTTCCCTGGTTTCTTGAGCTGTAAAGGGCATGGGGCAGAAGCATACTTTCAGATTTGTTTATGTAATCTTGCAATAAAGTACAATTGGCCATCTACCAGTAGCTGTGCTTCTTATTTGGTCTACCTTGCAAGACATACCGGTATTATTGGGAATGGCTGCTCCCATTCTGGAGAACTTCATATTGAAGAAGACCGACTTAAATCTTTCTCTGATATATCTTCTGTCAGTAAATAAATATGTACTATTATTCATGTAGGTCTGACTATATGTGTTACAGCGGCTAAGGGTATGATACAATTTCTTCCACTCATTTGTTTTAGTATGTTTAATTGATGTGCTAATACATTATTTTTAAAGTCTGAAATGAATGATAAAAAATGTCCTAATATGACAAAGCTCAATTAACAATTAGCCTAGAAATTATGCAGTTCTAATTTCTGTATTAAGTATGCCAAAAATTACTTATCCCCTTAATGCAATTATATCTATTTATCTAACTAACAGAACCCTTTTCCCAAAACAAATAATAATCTAAAAATTATAATGCTCTCTTTCCCCTCCTTTTTTCTTTTAACTGTCCTTTTGTTTTCATGTTATTACAGGAATGGTGGGGTAAGAGAATATATTTTAACTGATACTTGAGGCATCACCTAACAAGGAAAATGTATCATCAAATAGAAGGCACTGATTTTCATAAAATATACAATAACTGTACTGGTCTTGAACTACATTAAATAAAGATCTATTGATTGATTGATGTGCAATAATTGATATACCATACTTTATGAGGAAGAATAGTGATAAGGCAGCCTGTGTACCTGATCAGTCTGCTGTCTTTCCCCATCTTTCCTTCATAATTATTTATATTATTCTTTAAAAGAGATTCAGGCAGAGCTTTAAGACATCCTATACATAAAATGCAGGAAAAGGAAAAAAGTCAAAGGCATGTTAGAGAAGAGGAAAAATAGAACCTATTCTACAATGTAGTCCTGAGGCTAGAGTATATGGATCTTTGCTCTAGGGCTTTGCAATGAAATAGTAAAAATTAAGAAGAGTTACTACAGCAGATTTAGAAGTTATTAATAGCATCTCAAACAATTTGTGCCCTCAAAAACTCCTGGTATTAAACAACAGATATAAAAGGTTTTAGAAGTTGCTGAAATAGCAAAACTCACAGGATGCTTGCACATTTTTAAACAGGCAGAAAATGTGCTCTGTGCTTAATAAAATCATGATCTCGTATTATTATATTCTATAAAGACTGGAATTTGGAGAATATAAATAATAAAATTTTCCACAAAGCAATATATGCAGCTATTTTGTATCATTTAAGTGGAATAATATACTTTACTTTTATTACTTTTCCCTACGTAATTGCGTTGAGTGAATTTTATTTAATGTACATTTTTCTCATATATAAGAAGAAACAGGCTGAGGATCTATTTTTCATCTACCAATCTGACCCTAGAGCAACTGCTGTGGTACTGGGAGAGATTCAAACTGTTTAATTCCCCCTCAATCCTCCCCCATCTCAGCAAGCATCCAGATAGTGTAATCAGCCAAGCGATGGTTTGCAGAAATAAGGAGACAGGGATAAAATCTGTTGAGAAAGAAAATGCACCTTATGGATCCTAGAAGCATAGTGGGTGCAACAGTAGGGGGCCAGGATAGAACCATCATTTTCATTTCCCACAATGTTCTCACATATTCCCACAATGCCCTCACATATGGGGCATTGTGGGAAGTCAAAATGGTAACCTCAAAAATTAGACCTCTTTTTTATAAAGAGTGCCAAGAAAACTGTAAATGGTAGACTTTCCTAAGTCTCTGTCCTCAGTCCCATAGCATTTTATAGGCTTAATAAAGTCAAAGAAGAAGCATTATTTTATGATAATTCTTTCTTCACTCTGATTGACCCATTTGCTTGAAGCATGCAATTAGCTTCTTGTACTTTAATATAAAAACTATAAACTGATTTAGCTTGAAAGGATATTATTTCTTTTCCCTGCCGAGAGCATAAAGACAAATAATGAATATAAGATTGTGCTATGAATTAGAGACATTTGTAGGAATGGGCTAAATGAAATGCTAGTTAGAGGCAACTACTGTATGGAGCAAATACAATGAAAGCAAGTAGTTATAGTCAGATGTATAGCACTAATAACATTACAAAATGGTACTTGTCATATGGGACAGAAATTGCTTCTCATTAATGATTGAGCAGATTCATTATGATCCAGTTTCTAGGGGCAGTTATGGACTGGTTTTTATAGCAGGGCCAGCTTCAGTCACAGAAATTTATGGAGGGCCACATGGTTTTTCTCATCTGTTTGCAGCTTTCTTGTTCTTCTGCTGCTGCTTCCAAATGATATCTACCATAGAATATCCGCGAGAGTGAAAGAATCAGTATTATTTGGCATTAAAGGTAGGATCTACATTTTTGGAGGCGTCTTAAATATTTTCTGAGGTGGGGTTAGATTTTTCACAGGTGTCCTTTAACCATTTTCATATTTTATGTATAGTTTGAAGGAAGTGAAAGATTATCTCATCTCTGATTTAGACTTAATAAATATAATAATTTAGTTAAACCATAATGTTAGACTAACATTATTTTAAAAGTCTCACCTAAAACAATAGGAAGTTATGCTAAATGTTTGTGGTTAAATGAGGATGACTTTTTAAATCTACTTGATCATTAAAACCTCCGTGGTAACTTTGATTATACTTTTTTTGTTCAGAAAAATCAACCTTTCACCATGATGAATGTAGGCAAATGAAGTCATAACTGTATATGTCCTACACTTGGCTTGAGATTGTAACCTTTCAGGTGTCCTACCAGAGACAGAAGCCAGGTATCCCTTGCTATAATCCTCATTTGCATTAGAGAGGCACGTTGTAGGATTGCTTGTTATGGAACCATTCTGCTTGAATGCTTTCTCTCCTCAGGTCCTGTTTCATTATGCCAACACCATGGCAACAAGGTCCTGAATGAGAAAATCTTGGGCCAGATTGCTATTTTTGGAGGCAGGAGACAAAGACTCCAGAGGTGAAAGAGGCCATGGGGAAAGATGCATGAGGGGGGAAAAAACACCCCACATTCCTGCTTAATAAAAGGAAGGATCAGAGGCTATAGGACATAACCACAAATAAAGGATGTTCCCTGAGTGGCCCAAGGGCACTCAGGCACATTTGCAGAGGATGCTGATGATCCATATATTGATCATCCCTACATCTTATCTATTCCCAAAATAAGAGTGTCTCTCTCAGGAAAATACATTTCAATTAGTACTCTAGTTTTAAGGCTCAGAACAATTTAACCTGGGTTAGGTGCTCTTTATTTAACTCTTTTGCTTATTGGTTTCTCTGATTTCCATAGCCACCCATCTCAATAAGTGACTCTGGGCAGCGTACATCATCAGTGGCTATCTTGTTTTACACTGACTCTCTCATTCTCTCTTTTTCTCTCTCTTGCATTTTGGGGAGGGGAGATTGAGGGTCAACATTAATGCACTAAACCTTTTACCAGTAAAACACCTGAACAGCCCCCCCCCCCCCCCAGTTCTCTTAA
>JANHFL010003715.1:242280-256538 GCA_032468155.1 Oxyrhabdium leporinum | reverse complement strand
TCCCCCCCCCCCCAGTTCTCTTAATTTCTTTTTGGAATGTGCCTTTGACATCTTCTGCAAAACTTAGTGCAGATGCGATACATTCCGACAAGAGAGGGGGGAACAAAATCTCCAACACAAATATTCTCCTGCCTTCGGTGGCTGTACTGGAGGTGGTTGATTGCTCGTCTCCTAATTGTACAAACATACAATATACAGAAAATTTTCAACCGGTGAGATGTAACTAAAGAACTCATGTGTCTTATCTAACAGCACAGGGGTGATTATGAGTAGCAATTGGATTTTTTAATTTTCAAAAATGGGTGAAATCTGTTTCATCACCATAGTATTTCTTGATATTTCTAGATGCAGCTTGAAGCTCCTCAGTACCAGATAGTGCCTAATTTAAAACTTCAGCCTTCATACATTCAGCTTTAAGACTAAATGTAAATTCTAGGATTTAAAAATCAGTAAATACTTCCTTCTTTTCTTTTCTTTTCTTTTCTTTTCTTTTCTTTTCTTTTTCTTTGTTTTATTTCATTAACTGATGAAGATTTCCAGAAAACCCTAAAGTGTCCATGCTAGAATTAGTCTAACAAGGGGATCTGGGAATAACTAGGTTCTTCTTTAAGCTGTCCCAAGTGTGCACAATAATATTGTAATCAAAATGGCAGAAATTCCTGTGTTCTTATGAATTAATTACAGGTAAAGGAGGAAGGGGAATAACAAGGACATTGCTGTTTCTGTTCTTAATCAATATTACTGAAGTTATTTTAGTTTATCTGCTTATAGGACTGTCAAGGTTGCTTCAGCAATTGAGGGAGCCAACCAATTGATTAAATAAATAATATTCACTTGCATACAAATGTAGCAGACTGAGAAAGTTCCACTAGGAATCCAAAATATCAAGAGACAACTTCATATTGGATAGGGAATTTAGGGAGAAAATGAAACCTATATGTGATGACTGGCATTCCTACGGATTCACAAGAAGCCCCAAACCAATTCTCCATTATTAATGTTTAGCTAAAAGAAAACAAACAAACAAAAACCCTGCACACATGCTTTCAAGCTTTCTCTCTACCACCCCTGCAGCAATCAGGGCCTGAAATTTTACTCTGTCAAAAAATATTAAATCTCAAAGCTTAAATTCTCAGGATTCCACAGCAGCTACCAAAATCTCTTTTGAAAGTTCATATTAAGAATTTGCAGCATGATTGAAACCATACATTGCCCTAGACTTTATCCCTAACTCCGAAAGAAGAGCAAATTTGTCTGCTGGTTACAAGAGTTGTCCTCTGCCCATATCAGGGGATGAAAATCTAGTGCTGTAGTAGTTAAAAACATTACTGTTACTACAACCATTATACCTGCGACATTGGCTATGGCTTCTCTTACTCAGTTTTCAATATGCCAAGGCACAAGTAAAATTATTTCCTTCTCTTCTTTCAATTATAATGGAAATTTGGCCCAACTCTTCCAACTGCACTTCAGTGGCGGATTCTGCCTACAGGTGACAACGAGCAGCAGATCTCCATAAGTATATTGTACTTAGTAGTTCATATTAAAAGGGAGAGGGTCAGAGCCTTTTTTGCCTGTCAAATTGTATGGGAGAATGTATGTAGTTGCGAAGTACAAGAATTATGGCTTACATCGTGGTTCACATGGAGCCATTAGGCAGGCAGCTGCCCGTTTCAATTCTAGGGTGCCTCAACCACTCTTTGCAACTCATTGTACTTCATATTGCTTTGATGGTAAAAAAAAAGAAAAGAAAAAAAAAGACGTGAATGTACTTGTTCAACAGCAAAGATGGATTCCCAATACTCTTAACTCTATGTGGTTGAAGCAGTTGGAGGAGAGAGTATTTGCTAGAGAGAATTAGTGGTTGTGAAAGGATGCTTAATACATACTTCCCTCACAAGTACTTCAACGTCTCAAGGCTTTTTCTCCACTGTCTGGAGCAGGGCTGTCAAATTCCCGGCCCATGGACCAGATGCGTCACATGCTGGCCATACCCATGTCCAGCTTAGTGAAGGGGGAAAAAATCCTGATACGTCAAGTGACGCCACCGTGACGACGTGAGTTTGACACTCCTGGTCTGGAGGAATATCATCTCAGAAAAAGTTAGCAGCAGACAGAGAACAAGTTAAGAATTCCTCCTACTTCTCTCTCCCTTTTCTCCAGATGCCTCACACTGCTCTGGAAATCAGTATCAAGCATGGAGTTTAGTATTCCATATCGGTTGCCAAACATTTAATTCCAGTTTTATTCCATGTGGTCCAAAGGGCCAACAAACCCTTGGATCAATCAACATAAAAATCCATCAGCATCTTATTTCTTCTTATATCTCCATCTTTAACCAAGATGGAAGCAGTGATTTCAAGAGCTACGCTGGCCCATGGGATCCTTTGGTCCATTCAAAGTTTTGTGGTCGCCCAACCAAAGGGAGTGAGCTTGGAAGAAATGAAAGGGTTATAAATAAACACAACATTTAGGTTCTTTTGCTGATTACAGGGCAGAGCCGCCGTCTGGCTGTGCAGGAAACTTGCTCTCTTATTTTAGCAGCTTGTGTTTTGGGTGACCTGACTCTCAGGGCCACAAGTGAAGCCAGTCTCTGTTATCAAGATTTTCTTATTCCTTGTCAGTGAGTGGGACCTATATGCTTATGGGGGAGGGTTGGGGCAAAGGATGGACTTGAAACTGGTAGAAGTACAAAGTTTGATGTAACTCGCTACCAACAACACCGTGCTGGCCTAGTAGCTTTTTCCGATCCATTCTGCCCAGTCTATGATATGTCCAGGCACAATTCTCATTCATTTCTCCAATATGGTTTATTAATTTACAGGTGGCAACTCAAGGTTAGAAACAGGACATTTTTTTCTCTCCAAATAACTGAAAGCATTGCTATATACTGCACGAGCCAGAAAGGGGGCTGAGAAAATATCTAGAAACCCCTCACATCCTGGACATAGACTGTTTCAAATTCTGCCCTCAGGACATCACTACAGGGCATTGCATGCCAAAACTACTAAACACAGTTTTTTCCCCTTGTGCCATCACTCTGCTGAATGCTTAATTCTCACAGCACTGTCTTATGCCTAAGGATATCTACCCATGTAGTAGGGCTGTATTACTATTATCCTTCTCATCTTTCCTATTACCTGCTCTTATGGGTATCTTATGACTATCACTTTGTTGGTTGTATCTTATGATTTATGATTATATCTTATGATTTATCACTTTGTTGCTAGTACAGTATGTACACTGAGAGTTTATGCACCGGAGACAAATTCCTTGTGTGTCCAATTATACTTGGCCAATAAAGAATATTCTATTCTATTCTATTCTATTCTATTCTATTCTATTCTATTCTATTCTATTCTATTTTCCACTTTGATAAAGAAATTCAATTGGGGTGGAAGGGAGATCTGTTTCATAAGAGTACACTCCAAGAATTACAAAAGAATTTTGGGGAAGGAAGTCTTCTTTCATATATAAGGCAGTGCCAATCTGCACCCCTGGGATTTTATAACTTTGTGGGGGTTCCAAAGTGGAACTCTACGTAATCTGCATGCTGAGATTATTAATTTCCAGATCAGCTGCTGCCCAAACAAGAAGGGGAGGGGGAAAATACACAGGATGATATATAATTACACAAATGCTGCTACTCATATACTTGCTTCAGTTAAATAAATGGGACTGTTACATGGTTACCCCATCGTATGCATGTCCCAGTTTTAGCATCATCATGGTTTGCTACAAATGCTACTGGATCTAGACTAGAGGAAACACGGCTAAGGAACAAGCTACAATTCCTTTTGTGCTGCAGGACAGACAGTTTGTTCTCAGGAATCCCCACCTTGAACCACCTCCCAGCTTCTTCGAAAACAAGTTGACCATTCTCCTCCCATTGTTTTACAAGCTTTATTGAAGAACAGTCTTGCCCTCTCCTTCACAATCACTATTTTTAATTTTTCATGCTGTAAATATATCGAAGAAACGCAGCCAGGCGCTGGGCAGTGGCTGGAGCTCCATTTTTCTAAATTTCCCGTTGGCCCAGGAGAATTTGTCTTTGTTCTCCCATTTCATCCTTCACAACACAAGGGAACAGGATTAAGGCCACAGGCTAAGCAGCACAAAGCTACTGTAGGGAATAATAAGAGGGATGAGTCCAATGGCTGATTGGAAGAGCCTTAGGTCAAAGATAGTAGGGGCAGCCTTGAAATGGTTATTAGTAACTCAAAGGTTATATAGTGACAGTCTACCATGTTATGGGCCTGGTTATTTGAGGGACTGCCAATCTCCCCTGGTATCTCTCCAGCTGATCTGAATTGGCAGAAGTTATGTGTACTCTGGGTTCCTTTAATTAAACAATACCATTTTTAGGGACCTCGGAAGTGTGACTTCTCTGCCAGCCCTCTAGAGTGAGGTTTCCCCCCCTCAAATTCAAATTGCCCCCACCCTACTGATACTTCAAAGGATCCTAAAGACCTGGCCTTTGGCAAAGGTGATTGAAGCCCCCCCTTTTTTTCCTTTTTCTTTGTTTGCCATCTGGATTTGTTATCTCTGCCATCTTCATTCTTCTTTGTTTTTCTGTTTTTTTCTTTGTTCTAATGCTTTTTAAAAAAACAGTTTTGTAAGTCACTTAGAATCACTGGGAATCAGGCGGCATATAAATTGAATAAATGATGATGATGATGATGATTAGGGAAAAAGTATCACAATTCTATTTCAGCTACTGCATGTATTGCCCATCTTCTCTCTCTCTTTTTTTTTTGGAGGGGGGTGATTAATAAGTGACTCGTTCATTCTCAAGATCAGAACAAAACTTTAAATGCTTCAAGAAATCTCACAACTTAGGGCAAGTGGGATTTTGCTCCAATAATGCATGTGATCAAGAGAAAATGATAGCTTGTATATACATCTGCAGTACGACCGTCTCCTTTCATGAATAGAAAAGTGGTATTTCCAGGTTCAGACTGAAGCATGCCAAAAATCTAGGAAACCAGTTTGATCAGAGCCCATAATAGCCAGAAAAAAGTATACATATACAGCAGTGAATTACTGTCTCAGTGCTTTAATGAAAACCTTACATTTGTACAGAAAAGGAACGAGGGATACATTATGACAGGCCAAATCAGGACTTGTTTTACTAAGACCATATCAAAGTGATCTAAAAATGCTATTTCTCTTCCACTTAAGTTTCAGAGAAAATTCCCAAAGCTTCTGCAGTTAGTCAGCTATTGTAAGAGAAATCCCTGGTTGGTTGATTGTATCAGATATGCATTATTGCATAAAATGTCTCTTATTTCAGATGCCTGCATCCCCTTGAGTATATTCCATATTTCCAACATTTGATCTCTCCAATAAAGGATGTATGCATATCTGATATTTCTTCAGCGTGTTCCTTTTTAGAATGCTACTTTTTCAGTTTCAAGCATGAATGGACATTACCTCCTCCTTTGGCCACTTCCGGTCTCTCCAGGGGAGGTAGGAGCTGTGGAGGGTACATCTTTGGGTGGCAGAAGGCCCAGTGTGGGGGAAAGAGAATATAATTGAAGGGAGTATGCTGTTTTGGGTCGACTTTGTAAATTAGATTTCTACTGGAATCCAATTTGGAGCAGACAGCGCCAAGTTGACAGCTACTAACTTGATTATCTTCACCTTCTAATGTTCATTCTGTGGGAAATGCCAGCCAGCTCAGTTTGCAGGGAGGATGGGTTTGATTTAGCAATGGCCTTGGTAGGACATTTGTTGGTCTGGGGAAGGGACTGAGTCTTGTTTAGATGTGAAGCCGTTTCAATTCCCTCTGCTGTAAATGGAATCTTCCATTGCTCAAGGCAAGGAGACTGGACTGCACAGCTCTGGAAGGTATGAAGCAATTCATACTGCAGCTTCATGATTAGGTATTGGTAAGGGTTAAGACAAATATCTTTAAACTCTGGACAGCTATCCATTCCTAAGGAGTTCTTTACTTATCCAGTTACAGTTGAATTAGCTGTAAAATCTTTGGTGAGGGATTTCATACAGAGCTTCTTAAGGTCCAAAAACTGTGGTTCCTGGATCCCTCATATCTATATATTTAGAGTTTACCCACATGTGTAGCCTGCCGAGAGCTAGTACAGGGCACTATTTCTAAGGAGCAGGAATCTATGATGTCATCCTTTATCTACTTCTAGTCTTCAGGGAAGGCAACTTCTATATATCTTTTTTCTGTTCCACATCAACAAATAGTGTTTTATGACTTGTGCCAGTTCAAGCAGCAATGTCCAGTTCATCTGCTTCAAGTCACTGCTTTGTATGCAGACATGGATTACAATATGATGTCATAGCAATGACCCCTTCCCTTCTAGTCAATGGTTCCTGCTCTCCCCTCCCCCATTGTTTTTACAATTTTACTAGTAGAATGGTGAAAAGCCGATATTTTAATATTTTATTTGTTCATTGATGAAACAGTGGGCCTATTTTATTTTGATTCACAAGTTAAGGGATGAAATAAAGAGATGCCCTCCAGCTCAAGTGCTTTGTTTTCAATTTATTAATAAGCTCCAGAATTTCATTTCTTCTTGCTTCTATTTTCACCAACTCCCTTCATAAGAATATCAGTTGGGATGAAATATTAGTTCAGGCATTGATATCTGCTTCATCACTTCTACATAATTTCAACCAGCTTTTCAATATTTTTTTTATTTCACTCAAGGACTTCCTTTATTCCTTTATCATCCACAAGTATCACTATCTCCATATCTGTTTCTCTGTTCCTGCTATTTTTTAAAAAAAAATATCATTGATTTTAATATAATTAACAATGTGCTTCTCAAAACCTCTGCCCCCACCCCATGGCATCCCTAATCGTTCATTTTAATTTTTGTACATTTCATTCTCCTTGCTTATTCAAAGCTGCTTTTTCTGAAGGAAGATTTTTTTTTTCTTTAATTCATCCCTTAATATTGCTGATCAATCATGCAGGTAACCTCCTGGATATGGTACTATCTTTTCCAATCTGCTGAAGTAGACTTATTGTGAAGTTCCATTCCAGCTGAGCTTCTATCATTGTGGTTTAATCCCCAGGCTTTTTTGAGAGAGAGATTTGATCTTCTTTTATCTTCTTTTTTGGCAGTCATTTTTGCAGTTTGTCCTTGTAAAGCCATATGTGATTCTTGTGGACTCCCCACCCATCCCCGTTGGCAATTTTCCACTTATAGATAAATTAAATTTGATAGCATGGTAAACCCAGTTTCCAGACAGTTTAAAAATACTCAGATATTGTACAAGGCCTTGGGAGCCATAAGTCCAGATTTGCCTGATCTTTGGTCAATTCTGTCAGAAATTGTGGGGATGATGTGACCATGCTGTTCGAGGGTTAGGCCAGGAAGCTTAAGTGTTATAGCAATAGCAATAGCACTTAGACTTACATACTGCTTCACAGTGTTTTACAGCCCCCTCTAAGAGGTTTACAGAGTCAGCCTATTGCCCTCAACAATTTGGGTCTTCATTTTACCCATCTCGGAAGGATGGAAGGCTGAGTTAACTTTGAGCCTGATGAGATTCGAACTGCCAGATTGCAGTCAGCCAGCAGTCAGCAGAAGTAGCCTGCAGTACTGCATTCTAACCACTGCGCCACCGTGGCTCTTTTATGTTATACCAGCTATTTAGCCAGGTTATACATAGGGATGTCTCATAGCACTATGATAGCTCTGAGGGGGACTCCTGTTTTGTGTATCTTGGGGAGTCCATAGAATATCACTGGGGAGGCATATATTCCTTTCATTTTCCATCATTCCTTCTCCGTTATACTGTTGGTTTTATTTGAGTTGGCTGAGATAAGCATTCATGGATAGGCTCCAGCACAAGTCTGAAAGCTTGGAAAACTAAACCTCTGGTCCTGGTGACTCACCCAGATTGGATCCTTTGTTCAATTCTATTCTTAACTTACAAGAATACAGTAATTGAAAATATCTTAACATGTTATCTCTTTGACTTAATGAGAACCGGTCAGTAAGAAGGGATAGATAAATTCACACGTGATACTACCGGTAATAGCAATACATTCTCATTTGGAAGCTTCTGTGATTTAATAACTCATTTCAATTTCATCCTTCAAACTAAAATTTCCCAGTATTCTTTTTCCAATCTCAGAGTAGGCAAGTCATTATTCTTCAGACCAGTTTATCCATTCAAAATTATCAGATGACTCATTTAATTGATTTAAATCTCAAATGGAGGAAGAATTTCACATCACTCCCATCTGAAAAATCATAATTTCATCTGCAAAAATATGTAACCGAACTGTAAGATTTAAAATCCTTTTCTTATCGTTTCTGAAAGGTGTAACACAATGTACTCTACTTCCGAGTCAGACTAGGAAGCTGTATGTACTGTACTCTACTCGGTTTACTTTGACCTCCACACTCCTAGAAGACCTCAAGTAAAGTGTATTCTTTGGGTTTTTTAAAATCTCTTTTAACTGTACCTTTGGTATATAAAAATGTCCTCTGTTCCTAAATTATAGAGATACAACCGTATGTAGAAGCTTGTGGATGTTCTAAACATTTAGTTACCATTCTCCACAGCAAACCTTCCCATTTTCAAGAGCAAATTGTTTAGATGGAATATTGAAAATTAATGTAGCAGGACTGACTAGGGGATATATCAAATGAAAACCATTTATGCAAAATCCCAAGTATAAATATTAGAATTAAAAAAAAACCTCATTACTGGAAATAGGTTTACCATTTGAAGAGCATTTACTTGGAAGAAAGTAGTATGAAATCAGTGAAACTTTCATCTAATATTTTCAAAACTGGAATATCATTGCAGTGGAAGTTGGTGGTTGGAGATTTCTGGGTTATATTTCCAGTTCTGAGCTAATGCATTAGAGTAGAATAGTGTAAAGCCCTGAAAAGGAAGTGAGGTTTAGATGCTTAGAATAGGAGAGAGGAATTTGGAAGATTTCTGGGTTTTATCCCCAGCCTTGCCATTGGGTTCTTGGCAATGTTATTACTGGATGTGTTCCTGGAGGTTTCATATCATGAAGAAATGTCTTTAAGGACTGAGCTATTCTGAAACTAATTTTCTGTGGAGCAATTAGATTTTCTGCCCACAGTGGAAAAGGGTGGATCAGTTCATGTATCAGATTATATAGTATAATCAGTAGTCTGGTTACACCTCCAGAAATATATAAAAATTCAGTGAGAAGAGCTGATAACAAAAATCATTCCAATTCTCCATTCAGCACTCATTTTGATAATTCCCTCTGCTTTTAATTCTGGGTTTCTTGTTGAATTGGGCTTGGAAATAAATTGTTAATCCTTGGAGGCTCCAGGATAATCCCGGTGGATTGTTAGCAACTTGATCTGCCACTAGCAAAGTATTCTGTATGCCTAAAACATTTCTATGTAACTTTTGACCCTTTAAACCAAACACAGTTTACCAGCTATGTAAAGTATTATTAAACCCAGACACGAATAGAATTCTTGATATCCCATTTCTCTATCTTGCGCCTGTTTTCAATCTCACCTAGGATAGCCTCCTTGGAAAATGATGCAATTCCTCTTCATACTGGTATCCTCCACAGCCTCCTTTTCTCCTGTTTCAAACCACCATAAAGTTTCTTTTATTTAATGCCTGGATCCATACTTCATTTCAACCCATTTTTCATTTAACCTAATAATCTGCGTCCTAGTCTTTAGATAGCTAAAGCAGCACTACTATTCACACATATAAGGAAAGATTAGCAGCAGCCGAGGGGAATAAGCATGTTGCACAGCTGAGAATTATTGTTAAACTTTGAAGTGGGTCAGTGGAATAAACTTCCTGGAATCTTGACCAGGAGTGTTCTTTTCCTTTCCACAGTGTCCTTTTCTCATATGCTATTATCCTTCTGCCCATAACCCATCAAAATGCATTGTTTCATCTCAGCATTCAAACCACTTTGACATCCAAGGCAGAGAATCCCATTCTTTAGATGTAAAACATAAAATACAGATAATCCTCATTTAGCAACCACAATTAGGACTGGCAATTCAGTCGTTAAGCATAATGGCCACTAAATGAAACCACTACTGAGCTTAAGATCTTATTTCAGCTTTCTTTTACTTTACAGGCCTGCAAAAGTTATAAATGTAGGGACTGGTCTGATGTTTGTTTGTTTTTTTCATCATCAAGGTAAATGCATTCAGTCACTATAGGAGGCAGTCACTAAATGAAGACTACCTGTAACAAATAGAAAGACAAATATCTCCATTCAACAATCTTAACCTGTTTTTACTATCCTGGGGTCATGTGAATGTGTTTTAAAACATTTTGGCCAAAAAGCAGCATTTACTTTCAGTTTTCTGCAAAACCAGCCTAGAATAAACATTTGGTTCACTTAATGACCAGGGCATTCACTTAATGACAACTGCACTGCAAAAAGGATTGTAAAATCACATTGGTAACATGGGTAGCCCACTTTATGACCCTCATGATTTATGACCGTAATGGACAGGCTCCATTGCAGTCATAAATAGAGGACTACCTATACTTGACTAAGAGATCACCAGGAAATCCCAGGGCTAGAGAATAGGCTAGAAAGTTTTAAAAAAAATAATCCCAGTAGAAGGCAGTGTTAAATCACTACTGGATTGTTGCTTAAAAAAAAACACATGAATATGTCCATGAAGTTACCACAAATCAAGTTCAAACGGAGGCAGATTTCTTTAAACTACTGCTAAGACATGAGTCTTTGAGTCCTCTTTTTACACCGCCAAGGTAACTTCTCCATAGTCATATGCAGTGGTATTCTGTGCAATTGAAAGTTGCATGCCTCACTGCAGGGGATAGAGGGGATTATTTAAGGCAGCAGCCCCCAATCCTTTGGGCACCAGGAACTGGTTCCAAGGAGAGAGGGTTTTCCATGGACCAAAGGGTGCATGGTTTTGTATACTACCTGAAACTCCTGGGTGGCGCTTATCTTGTTTGCACAGCCCGGTTTCTGGCATGCCGTGGCCCAGTGCCAGTCCACAGATCGGGGGTTGGGGACCCCTGATTTAAGGCACTGCTTTGCATGCTGTTATAGACAAGCAGAGCAAAATAAGGTGCTAGAGGCTTGCATGCCCTCTCTGGGGATTATGCTATAATGAGTAAAGACACGCACAGTAGTAGATCACTATGAAACTTTTTATATGAGTGCCTGAAATTAAAAGCAGCTGAGGGGAAATCCAAATGTTATCTCAACCACATAGCTACTGCCGATAATCACTTCCACCAAAAATCATTTCCACCTGCTCAGGCTCCACATGAGTATGGTAATGTTCACAGGATATCCTGTTTACAAGCCCGGAGAAAGTTAGCACACATAGATGGCAATTGTGATTCTTCTCAATGGGAGTAAAAGAGACCAGGTAGCAGGTCATGGGAAAAACTTTTGCCAAGTGGCATGGGCAGAAGTTGCCAATCTAAATAAATACTGGACTACATTAGTGAATGTTAAGGAACTACCTCTCCTGTTAATTATTTAGTTAATTAATTCAGCTTGGCCCCCATCTGACTCTGGTAGGTTCACAACAACAACAACAAACAAATGTACAAAAAGCATGCAACATTAGCAATAATCAGATGCCAAAAATATTCAACAAGACAAACATGTCTTATACTCACAAGGAGTACTCTAGCCCAAGTACTCTACAGCTACTCTAGCCCAATGCCTGGGAGAAATGCCAGATCTTTAAGATCTTTCCAGAATGCCATGAAAATGGAAGCCATCTGGATCTCAGGGGGAAGCCTCATTCCAGAGGGCAGGTACCAATACAGACCACTAAAAAGAAGGCATGCTTCTGACAGATGGCACTTCTTGATCAAAGGATCCTGGAACACACCAATTGAATTGAATTGGCCAGACTGATACCATGCGAGATACCTCAAGTGACCAGGCTTTATACCATGTAAGGCTTTATAGGTCATAGCCATCAGAAGGGCCTTTGGATCTAGGAAATGGTGCAACTGGCAGAGCAGATGACACTTTGTAAAGGCCTCCCATGGCCACAGCTGCCACTTAGCAATAGCAATAGCAGTTAGACTTATATACCACTTCACAGTGCTTTACAGCCCTCTCTAAGCGGTTTATAGAGTCAGCATATTGCCCCCAACAATCTGGACCCTCATTTTATCGACCTCGGAAGGATAGAAGGCTGAGTCAATCTTGAGCCGGTCAGGATTGAACTCCTGGCAGTGGGCAGTGAGTTAGCCTGCAATACAGCATTCTAACCACTGTGCCACCATAGCATTTAACATTTACTCATCAAGTAGGTGTTGTGAATCTAGGAAGATTGCACAGCATCCCAATGAATGGGAAAGTGCTACCCTATCCAGGGTTAAAGATGAAATATTCCCAGATATAGGTGCCCCCTTTTAGCTACTCGTCTTGGTAGGAGACTGTTCTTCCCCATTCCAAATCTGCAGTCTCATGGCACTGGAACAGAATTTCAACAGTCTCACTTGGAAAGGTTCTGTTCCAGTGCGATGAGGTTGTGCATCTTAGCATTTGACAAAGACCGTCAAGATGGCCTCATTTTTTTAAACAAAAGGTAAAATATGGGCTACATACTCTTTGAATACTCTCAGAGTACAGTTATTTATCCAGTCACAAATTATGTAACAGTTGTTTAACTAATAGCTCCATGTCAGTTTGGAAGTAGGTATTGAATGGAGGGCAAGAGCTCATTTGGCCCTTGTGCTGTTCAACATCTTTAATAATAATGTTGATGGGTCAACATCATTGGGTGAAAGAATTGAGGGGATAATTATCAGAGTTTTAGATAACACAAAATTAAGTGGAACGATTAACACTTTAGAAGAGAAAAAGAAGCTTCACAAAAATCTTGGCAACCTGAACAAAAATGGGAGTGGATTTGGTTCACTGTCACCCTGGAATCAGAGGATAGAAGTTATAGGGAAGGAGATTTAGGCTAGATATTAAGAGAAGTTTCCTGACAATGGAATAGGTTCTCATGAAGTTCTAGGAGGTCATTTGAGGTCTTCAGACACTAAATAGTCATTTGTCCAATGCATTAATTAATAAAATATTTTTCTATCTTCCAACTCTATAACAAGCCACTCACCACTCAGTTATATAAGTTTAAATCTTTTTTTCTAGAGTTGAATGTGCAAAACATTTAGCAAAAACAATAACAAAACAACAACAACAAAAAACAAGAAGCCCCTTTTTCTAGCAAATCTATAATTACGAATGAGAGTCTAGTAGTTTTCCATTCTAAACCCTGTCAGCTTCTCAAATAATTAGAAATGTGATACTTTCAAGACATTACGTGTGTTAAAGTGTTAAGAAGGGAGAGCACAAAAACATTGCAAAAAGTGGCAAACTACACTGCCAATTTTTGACAGACACCACAGAAGAACATACGAGAGGAGGATGTTCTTTGGAGCTATATAAGATGGCTCTACTTCCTTCGTTCATCCTTAATCAATAATTAATTTTTTGTCCTAAGGATTTAGGTCCCACATATTTATCAATCCAGTTTTGATTAAATGTTAACATACTTTGAGTTTCTTCGTATGAGTTCTGATTAAGAAATTTGGAAGGCTAATTTTGCTATCCATCTACCACCAGCGAAGTTTAACTCTTTGAGCTCCTATTCCCACTGCTGTTGCTCTTAAGCAGAAGAAAGCTTTTTTCTGATAGTCGGAGGGAGTATTAACTGAACACATGCATGCCTTTGCACATTTCTCCAGACAAAGACATGCAAGAGGAAAAATTCATTACTGATAATTGCAGTGTAGCCAGATTTTTTTTTTAATTTCTTGTATTGCACCACTAGTCTCTAGGCAGCAATGTAGAAGTATCTGGACACATCCTACTGCAAATGCAGGGTGTACCAAATGTCTTACAGGGCTTCATATGTTAATCATCTCACTAATGCAAAAGAGCTTTCGCTACTCTTAATATCAGTTTTATGAATGGCCACTTTTGACAGCATTGACATTTTCTGAAATTCATTTCCTTCTGAACTTGCTGCTTAATATTTTGTCTTTCACCATGCCTGAGAGCCAATGAGTCTATCTCAAAACATTACCCTACATATTCCTCAAGAAAGGTTTATATCATAATCAATGTATCTATTGTTAAGATGCTACAATTCTTTAAAAAATTATCTCCTCCCTGTATCTTTTGAAAACATGTCTCTAAACCTATACACTCAAAGAAAGCTCAGGAACCAGAGTCGAGAGGCAGTATGATGGGGGTTCCTTCTCTCTCTCTCTCTCTCTCTCTCTCAGTCTCT
>JANHFL010003715.1:228708-242180 GCA_032468155.1 Oxyrhabdium leporinum | reverse complement strand
TCTCTCTCTCTCTCTCTCTCTCTCTCTCTCTCTCTCTCTCTCTCTCTCCCCCCTCTCTCTCTGTGTGTCTGTGTGTCTGTGTCTGTGTGTCTGTGCATGTAGAGAGGCTACTTCCAACCAGTTTACCCCCAGGAGCTGGAGCTCTGAGAGAATTCCTAACAGAACAGGCACTTTTCCTTCAAAGGGGAATCAAAATAAACTGTGGAATGAGTTCCATGTGCTGAGGTAGCTCTATATGTGCGCGCACATGAGCATATATGTTTGTGCCTTTGTGTGAGCAGAAAACAGCATGGATGGGGAAATAGGAAAAACTCCTTGGATGGATAGAAAAAAGCATGAAAGCCACTATGAGAACAACAAAAAAACAAGGTATAGTTGGTAGGTATTCTGTGATACACACTAGAATGGCATTCACTAGAATGGAGTGCAAAGTATTCCACAATGGTAGTAAAATTGCATTTTATTTGTATGGTATTTACAAATCGTGTTACAAAAATCCAATTAAATCATGAAAATGAACAAGGCAAAACAAGACAAGGGCCAAACACTGGATTACCTGAGATTATGTTTTCAAGCAGACTATATTTGTTTTTAACATAAATTGGGTTTTTTTACTAAAAATCTACTGTTGCACTGAAGTAATTAACAATTCAATTAAAAGACAGCATGTAGATTTATGCAATCTGTTTCAAATTTGTAATTAACTTGTTTTTCCAGATGACTGTCGTACAAAGTAGCAAAATAAATAGACACACATTTTATTGGGAGGTGTAAATAGGGAATAAATTTCATTTGATACTGTAAACCACTCAGGGAGTGGTAGTCAGTAATATATTAAACCAGCTAAATATATAATATCCCAAAGTATGCATGTTCCAAGTATTTTAAGTCAAACCAGAAATTAAATGGGGCAAATGAAATATTTACTTTTTGGAACTTTTGCAAATCTTATTCTTTGGATTTGACTCATGGCACATTTGCCGGAATGATTTTGCTAGCATTGTTGCATAATAAATGTATACTGTACTGGGAAAAAGGGCAGGGCGCTAAGTAATGTAAGCGTGTTTATTTCCCCAGTTTTTCTCGAGAACAGCCAGGCTTATTTCCAGGGAAAACGTTTATTATGTAATCCCTTTCCTTCATTCACAAAATTGCAGTGGGTGTTATCATTTTCTATTTCTAATCCTCTCATGTTTTCCTATCCACCACCAGCACTTTTGTCTTTTGCCTAACTCAAGGATGTGTGTGTGTGTGTGTGTGTATATATATAAAAAGATTCACATTAATTCCATAAAATCTTTTGAGTGATAGCATTTGGAACATTCCATTTTGAAGCGGCTTCATTTTTATGTATACTATTATATGTATCAAAAGAGAGAAAACTTAAGGAAACGTGGCAACATCTCTGCATTCTCTTGTTTATTATTATTATTAAATGAATGTATATGGCCATCCACTGGCAAATGGACATGAAAACAACAATGCTGTAAAAAACCAACATTAACAAACAAATAAAAACCTATAGTGGTCACCGAGGGTAAACCCAGACTTCAACAAAATCTCTGAACAGGCCATCTAACCTCCTGATCCTGTAGTTATGGAACATATCCATGTCTTCAATGTTTTTTTACAAAAGGCCAGCATTCTCTTTTTAAATGTATGGTTTTAGTATGTGCAGCGTAATTACAACTACCTTTTCTGTCTGTATATTTTATTAGCATATCTTTTCTTTCTTATACTACAGATTCTTTAACTCAGAAATATTGATACTTGATATTGCTATTTTCTAGCTCAGCTTTAACAGTTCACAAAGATTACTAGGTGTAAATAGAAATACATACTATTTCCATAGCAAGGAAGATAAAGCAGGAATGGTTAAATTTAATACTTTATTTAAAGAGGAAAATATGTTCTTATTTGGATATCAGTTCTGGAATTTGTGCTTGCGAAGAAAAAAAATATGAAACTTTGATTTTGGTTTTGTTGATTAGAAAGATTTGGTGTTACAGAAATGGCTAGTTATATATTAATATGTAAAAGCGAAAAGTTGAGGTTGGAGTGTATTTATCTTATACTGTGCTAGGAAGAGTTGGAAGTCAATGCCCTCTTTTCTTTCTTTTTCTTTTCCCCCTTGTATTTCACAGCCCTTTTCCTGTTTCCTTTCCTTCCCTTAATTTCCTGTTTTTTCTTCTTCGTATTTTATATAATAAAAAATAAAACAAAAATGTAAAAAAAAAGTCAGAATTGGCATTCTCACTTTATTTATTAGATTTTTATTCCACCTTTATTATTTTTTTGTAAATAACTCAAGATAGTGAACATACCTAATACTCCTTCCTTTGCAATGACAACCTTGTGAGATGGATTGGGCTGAGAGAGAGAGAGAGAGTGTGATTGGCACAAGGTCACTCAGCCAGTTTCCATTCCTAAGGCAGGACTGGAGTGCCGCATTTTAGGACCCATAAGTAAAAAAAACACATCACTATGGAGTTAATGAATTGTTTAAAGAAGTTGTCTGAATGTTAGCACACAATGCTTACATAGAATGGGAAAGAAAATGTTTAAAAATGGCTTTTCCTACAATAAGAGGTTACTCATTTTAAGTTATACAATATTTCACACTTCTTTCATTATCTCAGAAGGCAACCTCTGTGAGAAATTTGAGGATAACATCACTTGTCTTTTGCTGACTTGAACACTGCTTTTGATACAGATGATGCTGACGTGTCCTGTGTGTTGTCTAGTCTAATTGCATATGTTTGCTTTCAGTTTATGAGGTTTGAGGACATGGGCAAGTTGTAGCTGTCCAGCCTACACACTCTCTTATTCTGTTAGTTGAGAGAAGATGACTGGGTGAATGCAGGGAGTGGTGAATGTGTCTTTACATTATGGAATGGTACCACCACTTGTAAAGAAAAGAGATGTCCTGAAGAATCCCTCCCTAAATCAAGAGAATTTTACCAACTACAACTGAATCACAAATATAACCCGCTTCCTTCCTTCCCCTCCTTCCTTCCTTCTTTCCTTCCTTCCTTCCTTCCTTCCTTCCTTCCTTCCTTCCTTCCTTCCTTCCTTCCTTTCGCAAAGCGAAAGAGGAATGTCTATGGAGCTACATGCCGCCTTAAGGGCACCAGTTAACTCAATACTAAAAGGTTGTAAGACAGAATTAGCCATGATGTTCCTTTTATATTTATTTGTTGGTTTGTTTGTTTATGTTAAAATTGTTAGATGACTTACTTCAAGACAGAACCAGAGCAACTGCGACTCTATTGATCGTGCTTGATCATTTAACGATTCTTTTACACTATTATATTAACCATAATATACTTCTGGAACATCTTCAAGAATTGGGGGTTATTATGTTACAGTAATTCCAATACTAATCTGCTGGGATTTTCACAGAAAGTATTAAGCGGCTGTGCCTCTGGGTCTTACGGCATTCAATAAGGCACAATGGTTTTCAATGCAATTTAAAATTTATAGGAAAGAACCAAGGAGGTTGGGGATTGGATGTCATTAATATGCTCATGACACTGAGCTCTACTTTTCCATAACATGTAAATAATTGTTCTGAACTTGCATCTGGATATGGGCTATCATGGTGTATTTTGTCAGGAGACAATGCAAATGAGTGATTTCTGAATTTAAAAATTGGACACTTAGTACGTTCTCATTGGGGTTACATTCCTTAAGGAATACCTGTCCATAATTCCCAAATACTCCTAGACTCATCACTGTCATTAGAGGCCCACACAATCTCCATCTCTTGCTTTGATTGACATACCAACTGTATCTTCCTTCCTGAACAAAAGACAACAGACACTTTTGTTCACTCAGTGTTAGCCTTGTTCTTGAATTACTGTCCTATTGTTGCAACAAAAAACCTTCACAAGGACACATCCATGGAGCCACAAGCAGTCAAGTTTGACAAGAAGGACGTTTTTCTAGAACAGTACTTAACACTGGCATCTGTCAGATATTATTTAATTGGGCAAACAGCACAATTTCTGAAATGTGCCCATTAATTTAACAACTAATAGCGTAGTGAAAGTTGGAATATTCTGAATCACTTCCTCAATCTCTGCCCCTGAGATATTATTCTTACATAGGGCATGGAGCTCTTTTGCGTCTTAAGGCAGGGGCAAAATATCCTCCTAATACAAAAACTGCATTTAGAGGAATATATTCTTCATTAGGAAAGCAGAGGAGATATGAGTTACATTGCCTTTTTCTTCACTGTTCCCCTTAACTTAGAGTCTTTCCCTCTTTAAATTGATGTATTTTAACTGGTACAATAACAACAAAGCGGCAATTAACATCCTTCTCACTTGGCCCTTAGAGTAAAGGAACGTCTAACAGCATGAATCAGTCTTAAGTGCTTGATCTATGTAAGATGAAAACTACCTCCATCTTGTTTCATCTGTTTTTTGCCTTTTGCTTGGCTCACACTCTGTCCTTGACTCCTTACCCCTTGTGCTCTTTCCCTCCATGAAAAAAGAGCAATCCTCATCATGCAAAAAGCCTCCCTCAGCCCCGGATGTTTCCTTTGTGGTCAGAGGCCCTGAAATAAGCTTCTCTAATGGGTGTGTGGGCTGTGGCTGCCACTCACTCCACCCGAAGCCCAGCTCTTTTTTGCCAGCTGCCACTGGGCTCCAGACAGCTCAGCAGCAAGGAGGATCGGGGAGGCCACAAGCATGTGGAACCTTCCTTCCACCGCTTTCCTGCTGGACTAAGGACAGAAATACTCGGACAGCGGGGGACAGGAGGGAATGGGATAGAAAGCCAGGGGGAAAGGGAAGAATAACATTGATTCATAGAAGGCTTCCTACAATTGCACACACATTTTGGGGAGAAGCTTAAGCAACTTCCGCCCTGTCCCTTGGACCATTGTTTAAACAGTAGTCCTCTGACTGAGAAATCTAGCTCATGAGTCATTCCATTTATCCACTATTTTGATGCCCGAACAAGAATAATATAAATGTTCAAAGGAAAGCATGTGCTTTTGAATTAGTTGTGACTCCTGGTAACAACATGGATGAGTTGATGTCATGAGGTTTTCTTGGCAACATTTTCTAAAGCGGTCCACCATCGCCTTATTCCTAGAGCTGAGAGAAAGGGAGCGGCCCCCAGCAGTTAAATCCCTGAAGAAATGTTCTTGTTCTTGCACACCCCCTTTCCACTCTTCCTATTGGCCTTGCCATTGACCTATCTGCTTTTGAGAACATGCATACCTCACAAAAGACATGCAACATGGTTTGAATTTACGCTACTCCTTATGCTGCACTGCAATTATTTTATCTACTAACAGCAAAGATCTTATTAAGATCATGCAGTAGGGATGCAAGTGGTACAGGAACCGCACGTTTACCCTACCCTGGACTTAAAGGACAGAACAGGTAACCCCCAAATCATCTAGAAGGATAGGGGTAAAAGTACACAGCTTCTGGAGCCAGGACGAGGAGCTAGCCACTAGACCACATTGTGTGTTTTGTACTGGATCCTTTTTTTGCCTCTCCCATGGCTTATCCACAGAGGGTTTAGCCAGAGATGGCTCAGATCTTTCTCCAAAACCTCTGGCTCAACTCCCTCTTTAATTAACAGACAGAACACTGTAGCTTTTTAAAAAGCATTCCCTTTTTTATATAGCCTTTATTTTCCCATATAACGCCTAAAAATTAAACTAGAATCATGGGAGTTGATATGCCCTGAATAGCTTCTTTTCTAGAGGCAGCCATTCTGCAGTCAGCACGTGAGACAGGCACCAGAACTCATCACTGCCTAGAAGATAGATGCTAGAGGACTTCTGATACTTTCCTGCTGGGTAACCAACTTAATGCTCTGTGTGTAATTCAGCTGCAACATCTCAACCATGTGCCAGAGTCAGAAAATATGCAGGAAAAATTCTTATACACAGGCTCAAACCATGCGCACTAGACAAACCAATCTTTGAACCTTAGCTTATACCATTAGCTATCACAGTAATTTGGTTACAGTCATTAACACATAAGTGGGTTCTCATGGGTTGGGACATTTGTCCAGAACTAGCTTGGACTAAGTTCCTGAAGTTCTGGAAACTGGGCTTCAGAGTTTGTGGCTTGCTCCCCTTCCCCGGTTTCCTCTGACCTACTATCTAATTAGCACCAAGGCCTTGGGCTAAAAATACCTTTTCAGTGCAGGGCTGGGCAGGCTTGTTTTGCAGGCTGTTTGGTCACCATGAGGAATGGGTGAGACCTTCCCATGCCAACCTGGCAGATTGCAAGCTCTGCCCACAAGGCTGCGCTGCTGAAACTATTTCTGTCCTTCTGCACTGATTGTTTTTCTTTTTCCTATCCTTTTGTGTGGATTATTTGTGAGGTTCTAGCCTGCAGCCTCAGGTTCAGAAAACACATTTAAAGAGGTTCAGAAGTCACAGAGACATCTGGGAAGTGCTGATGGGAACAAAGCTATTTCTTCGTTTCTTGCTATAAAATATAAATAAATTTAGTAATCTGCCTTATCTTCCTTTTTGAAAGTTCTTGATATTCAGTACTTACACAAAGAAGGAACTTTATTTTCCATATTTAAAGTGTTTGGGAAATCATGTAAATTCCATTTGCTTGTAGGGAAGAAAAAAAACATAGAAGTTTGCTTAGTGCTGGCAGTGGAAATATACTGCCCCACGCTGGTAACAATGGACTCAACTATTCCATTTAGACATGAATTAAAGTTTTGCTCCTCCACAACTGATTCTACAGAAGCCAGGAGCAGTAATTCTTTCTTCTTGAACAGCTAATTTGCTCACAGTGCAACTTGGGGAAACAATGGGGTATCTTACGCAGTGCAAACCGGAGAAAATCTCCCAGTGACAACAATGAACAAAGAATTTTGTCCACCCATTCTCCTACTTCTTAGCCTTGAACCTTTGAATATGGACCAGTAGCCAAAGTCTGAGATATACTCATGAGGAAATACCATTGAGATCAGTGATTCCAGTTAAATTCCCTTGTTGCGCTAAGTTAGACATTTTTAGATCAAACCAAGATTGCATTTAGCTCTGGTGGGAACCTCCAATAGCAACAAGAAGCTGCCACTGAGGCTTGGTAAGTATTATGATTTGTCCACTCCCCCGCACGCTTTTTTTTCTATTCCACCACATCTGCTGTCCACAATTAGCATCTCTGATGAAAGTTTTGATATTTTGGGCTTCCAATATTCATCAAGGATGAAATCTGAGATCTTATACGTTGGAAATGCTGGTAATCTAAAAAAATTCCCTCAATTCCAGATCTTCCGTTTGGTTTTTATAAATGCTGATCTACCAGGATTGTTGTTGCATGCATGGGGTACATGATGTATTACACACTCTACAAACATTGCTATTACTATTGTTATGAACTGCCTTTGAAGATCTTCCTGCTATCAAGCCTACTTCTCTAATGCCTCAGCCTTCCTAACTGGCACTACCAACAAGTCACTTTCAGTGCAAGGAAGCTGTGTGGCAAGCAGGATGTGTTGTAGTGGGGTGGTGTGTTTATTGTGCGGGATGGGGTGGGGGAGAGAAGCAGCGGGCATGTTTCTTTTTTTGAGGAACAGCCAGGCAGTCCCTTTTCTGTGCCGGGGCCTTCCATCTTTTTGTGGCCCAGGCTTGGTTTAGATGAATCATCATTTTGAGTGAACACGCAAACCATAATTAGCTTTGGAATATAAATATGGAAAGTTCGGCGAATGTTACTGACCAATATAGCTCCCTGGCTCATTATCTGCACCCGGGCTGCTCCACACAGCTATTTTCTGAACAAAGGGCCTCACTTTCCAGTTATTTAAATAAAACTCGGGGAGATTTATGGGACATCGAGTCAGGGGAGAGGTGTAGGTTCAGGAGAAGATGCTTGGCTGCTTAGGGAAGCTGCTCTGGGACCAGATTCTTTTCCTCAGAGGAGAAACAGAAGCTCTTCACAGGGCCTGTCCCAGCTTTCAGGCCTTCAGGGAGCACAAAAAGGAGAAAGCAGAAAAAATGGTCAAATATTTACTTTGGCAAAGACTGGAGCAATATAAGCTTGGGGAGGGGGGTATGCCATAAAAATGAGGGGGCATATCTATTCATTTGAAGAATAATTCTAATATTGAATTTGCCTCAGATTGGAATCCCTGCCTGTATTCTCTCTCTATTTTAAGCCTCCAAATATTTCAAAATGAAGCAATTGCTTTCAGGTCTTGCTTACGGCCTCCTAAAGCAGTATTTTTCAACCTTGGCAACTTGAAGATGTATGGACTTCAACTCCCAGAATCCCCCAGCCCACATGATGGCTGGGGAATTCTGGGAGTTGAAATCCTCACAACTTTAAGTTGCCTATGCTGGGAAACACTGTTCTAGAGTCATCTGAAATGATACTACAAAATTAGGAAATTCCTATAGAGCTTTGGTTGGATCCTGAATAGGTCTTGTTACTGTTGTCCACTCATCTAACTCAGGATGTTCTCAGATCATCACAGATCTTGTTTCACAGAGAGAGATTTTGCATCATGGAGTCATTCCCCAGATACAGCATCATTCACAAAATGTATTCAAATGGAGGGAAAACCAAAGCTCTCTTTGCCTATAGGAACCCCTATTACATGTTACATGCAAACCCCTACATCCTTCCCCTAATTTCTTTTTCAGGGACTAATGTAACATGAACAATTTAATTAGTATTTCATTGCAGATGTTAAAAATTAAATCAAGAGGAGTTGAAGCAGAACTTTAGAGCACAGGAAGGAGCCATGAAAAATCTCCCTTCCCAGGAATGATTTTGGTGAACCTAGCAATGGTCAGGTTTTTTGGACATTGACCCAGAAAGTGCCAGTTTGATGTAGTGGTGAAAGTCTGGCCTAGAAACCAGGATTCTGAGTTCTAGTCCTACCTTAGGTATGCAAATCAGCTGGGTGATTTTAGGCCAGTTATTCTCTCTCTCAGATCAGCCCACCTCACAGGGTTATTGATGTGGGGAAAATAGGAGGAGAAAGGAGTATTGCTTATATTTGTCACCTTGAGTTACTTATGAAATAATAAAGGCAGGATAAAAATATAATAAACAAAATGGACAGTCAGTAAAAACAAAAGCAAACAAAAACAAAAACAAACTTCCCAACTCTTCCCACAAGCACTTAAAGAGAGGCTGCTCTTCTTCTTGCCTGTTATTCTGTAAAGGAAGCCATTTTTACTAAGGCTGCACCTAGGAAACTCCCCATGTACTATGGTTCTCCTATTAATCCCTCCCCACGCCAGGTAATTAATTTTTTGGGGAAATATATGTCTGATAATCATACCATTAAAATAATAATATAGTTCTGACTTCAATAGGGTCTCAAGAAAATTTAATTCTTCGTGTTCTTTAAATTAACCAAGTTTCCAAAAATTGTAATGCAATACAATCAGATGGATGGATAGACGGATAGATGGATGGACTGATAGAGGCAACATAGCATAGCTAATCAAAAGCAATATTTTCTCTTTTAAAAGTTTTACACTACAGCATTATATGGTATTTTGTGTCCTGAGTGTTCTGCAGGGTACCTTTTGAAAATGGCATTCGGAGGAAGTAATGTGTTCGAGTTCTGTATCAACATATGTGAGTATAATTAACTGGCAGAGCAATGGGCAGCCCTCAGAGAACCAAAATAGACTGCATAGACTGCATATGGCTGACCACAGGTGCAAATTCACCCTAAGAACCCCTTGTTTAGAAAGACAGAAATGTCACTTTTATTTCTGATTTAATATCCAAGATTAGCTAGCCTTTGAAGGTGATGTTGGTTGCAATAGCTCCTGTCTGTATGTATCCAACTCGGGAAGGAAACATGACTTTACTCAGCCTGCAGAATGTGTGAATGATGCACAGGGGAGCAGAAGCGAAGTGAGATCATGTAAAGTCTGGGACTATCTCTGTTCCCCCCATCCCACCCCAATGCTTCCAAACCACACTCCTTCAGCCCCATCCCAGCTCTGACCGCATGCTGAGAATGGTTCCCTAATTGCAGGCTCCAGGGAGAGGAGGCTAGGCCAGGCTGCTGCAAGCCACATGAGAAGCGACATCAGGGTAAGGGGAGGCTGTGCTGGCTCAGAGCCCCCCCACACACCCCAGACGTCATGTGGCAGTGATTGAGCTGTGGTTGCAAGACCTCATCAAAGCCAGGGCTCCACTGCACAACAAATGCCATAAGCAGAGGGAGATCGGAGGGAAAGGATGCTGTCTTAAAGGGTTAAGGGGTCCCAGCATTTTAATTTGCTACTCAGGGATTGTTTGCTGCTGCTGCTACTTCTGTTGGGGGTTGGGGAGGGATGTTGACGTTTTCTTTTTTGTAAACGACTAGCATAAAGATAATCACACGTATCTAGATCCTATTCTTTGCACTGTTTGTATGAGGAAGCAAAGAGCTATAAAGAGAAGGATAAAAGTATTTTAAATGAATAGGGAGCAAAAAGTTACCTTATATTAGTCCATGTGTGCACCTTCTACCCTCACATTGTCTAGTCTGATTTCTTGTTTTCTAGAGGGATCAGATTTACAAACCCAGCATTATCAGATCTATTTTTTTTCAAAGTACAGTAGGGATTCCTCAACGTGCAGTATTTGCATTAGCTCTACAACCTTGTGATCCTGCTGTGTTGTTCTGCAAGTCTGGTTTTCCAGCTGAAAAGCAGAAATTCCACAGAGCCTGGGGGCAAAACCAAAATCCTAATTCCTTCCCTGCAGAGATTCAGCCACATTGGAATCATGCAAACATATTACCATTCCTCTTTCTAGAATGATGTTGCAGTGGCTTTCTCCTCATCCTTTCCCATTTTAGCAACTGTGATTTTCACAAAGCACAAAACAAGTGAAGTAAGCAAAGAAACCTTGACTAAGTGGGTATGGAGGAAATCAATAGACTAGATAGTAATTAAGGGGGAGATGCATGCAGATAGTACAATGTAATGTAAGATTTAATTTAACGCTCGGCCTTGGAACATGTGAATTACCTTTTTAAAAAATATAATTTTATCGACCTTAACAAAATATAAAATACAAATAAAAATAGTGGGAAAATGAGGATAAAAGAAAAGGGGGATAATGTAGGAAAAAGAGGAAAAAGCATTAACTTCTGACTCTTTTCAGTGCAGTAGAATACAAATAACATTACAGCCTTAACTTTTTACTTTTCATATCTAATACCGTATATACTAGCCATTTCTATAACAGACTTGTCTAATCAGCAAAGCCCAGTCAATGTTTTTTTTTCTATCTCAAGCAAAAAAAATCAGAAACGGTTCCCTAGCAGAAACAAAGTTGGATGTGTTTTTCTTTGATTAAAGCACTTAATTTAGCCATCTCTGCTAATTCCATCAGTTTTTCCAGCCATTCTTCCATTGTGGATATTAGGATATTTTTCCATTTTTATGCATAGAGTTTCTCGCTGCTGTCGACATGTACTGTATAACAACAAAGTTCTGGATTTTTTTCCTCCAAGTTCTTTGTCCATTAAATCTAAAAGAAAAGGCTTAAAAGATTTAATTTTTATATTCATTTTGAGAAGTTTCTGTATTAAAATATGAATTTTGCCCCAATATTTCTTTGCTCTATCACAATGAAGATTATAAAAAGTTCTTTCTTTATTTCCAACGTACATTTGAAACACCTTTATACATTGTTGACAATTCAACAGGTACTAAATGTCATTGATAGGAACATGTGGTTATCAAGAGCTTCTGAGCATACTGTCCCTGAGAAGGGAAAAAAACCAATCTGCGTGTTCACATTTTTGAAATAATGTTCCATTCCGCTTTTCCAGAACTCAACACTAATGCACATACAGCATTTATGCAAGAGGACAGAGGCACAATACTGCACAAAAGGCTTAACAAATGGACATGCAAGTTGCAGCACTTCTTCTTGGTACTTCTATGTGAATTCAAAACTACCCTCATTCTTCCTGCCTTGCAATTCCATTTTTATTTTTGTTTTACTTGAGTCATGATATAAGATTGACCTAGCCATGTCTCATGCTGTTAGCCCTCCAATTCCCTGCTAGCTTTTTCATATCTGCCTGTAAGGCAGGCACCAACATTTCCTCTCCACATGTATGTAAATATATAAAACTATTCAGCAAATACTCATTCACAAAAGAAAACAACCTATAAAATAATAATTTGTATCCTCATCATTTGCTCACAGCTACACCGGCATTTTTAGGCAATCTCCAGCGTGTTAAAATTTTATTTTTCAAAACTGCTTAAACTTGCTTCGCAGTACTGTTGAATACAGTGAATAATAGTTTTCCTGTAGAGGGCAGCAGTGCACATAAAATGTGCATTAGATGTTTTAAATTCATGGGCAGATTTTCTTTCCAAAATCTGAGATTGTGTCTGTATTTATAATAACAAGTTTTAGTTCCATTAGTACCACAGGCTTATCGAAACTGATCTCTAATATTATCCAAATGCTCAAATTGGGTCTGAATAGAATACCTTTCAATGTACTGTTTGTAAAATGTCTTCTGCTATCAAATTCATTGACTTCATACAGCTTCAAACCTATAAAGGATAGAAGGAAAAGCCCCCTCTCCATAACATTATAAGGCATGAAAAGCCCTTACAGTAATTACAGTCCATTCTGCTGGAAGTTCTGAGCTAGTATATTTCTACTTTCTTTTTAAAAAAAGAAAAAGGCATGTTGTCAGGGATAGTTGTTTTAACCTAATACAGCATAGGAAATGTATTTGTATTTGCATTTATATTCTACTTTTTTTCTGAGAATTCAAGTCAGCTTACATGGGATTTCCCTTGCAGTATAACAACCTGGTGAAATAGGATGAAGTGAAAAATTGTCATCAGCCCAAATTCACTCAATGACCTTGCTCGTTTAGTTGATGAAAACACAACATATACTGATACATATCCCTCACCGCACATCTGCTCTCCTGTATCAAAAACAACAATAAGAGATAGGAAGGGAAGCTGGGAAGGAGGGATGAGAAAGAAGGGCAGGGAATCAGGAAGGGTGAGTCCAGAGGGCTGGATCCTAAGCTGGGATCTAGGAAAGGAAAACTGACATGGAAAGAGGCAGATGGGAGTCATGACATGTTCAGATGGCAGAATTGATGTATTATGCCCGATCGCTGCCAATTTGTGTCAATTGTGCAATGATACTATGACATAATGTCATTGTGGTTTTAGCGGCTATAATTGGAGGATATCGGTAGTGTCTGCTCACTGACTGTTCCAGCCACTTTAATAATAAATGAGTATTTCAGTTTTTTTTAAGAGTCCTGGACAGGATCTAAAAAGCAGAGTTGTTCAGGAAATAGCAAACAAGTAATAAACTTTAAGTGGCATTCACCTCTATAAGGATATGCATGCATTTTCTTGGCAACTATTCATTTATTTAACAAATAATGCTTTTTGTAATATACACTCTGCAACCTTCTATGATTATTAAGGTTGCACAGTAAGCCAAATGTTTAAACTGATTTGG
>JANHFL010003715.1:178749-201095 GCA_032468155.1 Oxyrhabdium leporinum | reverse complement strand
AGGGGGCGGGGTGAGCGGTGAGCGGGCAGGCGGGGGTGGGGCCAGCCAGAGGTGATATTTGCCGGTTCTCTGAACCAATCAAAATTTTCCCTACCGGTTCGCTTGAACCAGTGCGAACCAGCTAGATTTCACCTCTGTTTGTGAGAGTGGAAACAAAATCAAAGGAATTCACCAGTTATTTTCCATAACTTGTCCTGCATTAAAATGGTAAGCACAGCACATCTTGGAAGCTTTTCTCTTTCCCTGATGCAAGGAGAGACCCTCTGTTTATTTGCAAAGACTCCAGGCCAGAAATACAGGTAGTCCTCGACTTACAATCACAATTGGGACCAGAATTTCTATTGCTAAGCAGGACGGTTATTAACTCTTATCAAATTTTACAACCCTTTTTGCGATGGTTGTTAAGCAAATCATGCACCCCACTGACTTTGCAGAGCAGAGGCTGGCTGGGAAGTGCACAAATTATGAACATCATTTGTGGGGGGACACTGCAACCGTCATAAATACCTGCCAATTGACAAGTAACCACACTTTGATCACATGAACTTAGGGATGCTGCAATAGTCGTAAGTACAAGGACCAGTTTTTTTTCCAGTGGTGTTGTAACTTTAAAAGTTCACTAAATGAATGGTTGTAAGTCAAGGACTACTTGTAAGGTTCTTGTCCCTTCACCTCCAGCAGATGCCCATGTGTGTGTCTATTATTTTGCAGTAATATCATACTGGTTTTTATGCTTTTAATAAGAATAGCTTGGAGTCACTTTCTGAATCCAGGGGTATATAAACGAACAGATAAATGAATAAATAAAGAATATAAACATAGGATAAATATTCAGACTCCTGCCAACTTAAATAAAGGCATGCCAGTCTATGTGTTCACCACAGCCATTGAAACGATTGTCATTACTTGACAACGTTCGAGTATTAGAGAAAGTACCTTCCATCTTTGGAAGCCATTGGCTGAATTTTTGCGATATCCTTGTCACTTTTTTCCAACTTTATGCGCCAATATAGGAAATGCCATTTAGATTTTTATTCTCTCCTGCAGGAAGAGCTCTGCTCATAATGCTAAAATGGTTTGATAATATTTGATAGGTTACTCCTTACTCCTCTTCCTGTAGCTGGAAATGAATAGAAAAAGGTGGTCACATTGACAATATAATGCCAATAACCTCTCTCACCCAAGAATGAAAGTTCACAATCCACTGGCTTGTCAAAGGATACGTCCCAGATTGAGCCCAATCTTTAAGAACTGATTACAGCTTAAGCCCCAACTCTCATTAAGCCTTCAAATAATATTTGGTAGGCATAGAATACCATAGCTTAACAACTTCTCTAATTTCAGACTGTTGACCTGGTAGCCCTAGCACCAATGAACAAACACAGGCCTGTGCCTGTTGGAGGAATCCAGCTTTGGTTGCCAAGCATATTCTACCCTGGCATTCTGCTTCTGATGGCGTGCTGTCTACGCCCTTTTCTTGTGCTTGAAAAGGTAATATTATCAAACAGCTGCTTGAAATATCTTAGGCCACCCAGGAGCTGCTAAGCTACATCTGCAAGTCTCACAGGACAAGTTGGAGCAGTTCACACTAACAAAGCCACACCTCTGCGGGCGCTCCACAGACAGCGCTCAACCCAGTTCTTCCCTCCTCACTCCCAAATAGGCCTCCTTCCTCTCCAACTTGCGTCAAAAGGAAGATGTGGTTGGGGCTGTTTCATGTACAGCAGGTCATTTTTCCTCCATAGCAGGTTTAGAAAGAGAGTCATCTCATATGCGTAATGAACTGCAGTGATTAACTGACCATTGCTAGTTCTGAGCAAGGAAGAGGTCACTCCCTTGCTATGCCATTATATGCCTGAGAACAGCAGCTTTAGAATTTCTTTATACAAGGACCCGGAGATAGGAAACTGAAAACAGATCCTGTTCCTTAGCTTCCACATGTTGCTTGAGCACATATAAAGGGGGAGCAGAATTGTGCCCATCGGCCCCATCCGCAAACGCCTTTGGAGGCAGTGGGAGGTGACATGCATTCACATACATGATGCCTCTTTCTACCTTTTGCTTCAGGCACAAGGAACAGCAATGATTAGTGCACATCCATGTCTTAAGCCAAGGCATGTTTTTACCGCCATGTTGTCAGTCTGCTTTTGTTCTAGAGGAAGCAGAGAATATTATCATTAGTGCTCCTAATTCAGTACAGGTAGTCCTTGACTTATGACCATAATTGAGAAATTATGTTGTTAAGTGAGAAATTTGTTACCTGAGTTTTGCCCTATTTTACGACTTTTCATGCCACGTTTGTTAAGTGAATCCCTGCAGTTGTTAAATTGGTAACATGGTCATTAAGTGAATGTGGCTTCCCCATTGACTTTGCTTGTCAGGTCGCAAAAGGTGATCACATGATCCCAGGACACTGCAACCGTCATAAATGTGAGTCAGGTGTCAAGCATCCAAATGTAAATCACGTGACCACGGAGATGCTGCAACGGTCATAAGTGTGAAAAATGGTCATAAGTCACTTTTTTCAGTGCCATTGTAACTTTGAATGGTCACTAAATGGGCTGTTGTAAGTCGAGGACTACCTGTATTGCTTTCATAGACTAAATCATTTTGCGCTGGAGAGCACATTTGGTATACTATACCAAATATACTATACTATGGAGAATCTCATAAACTGTTTGCCGTAGGTGGAGCCACTAACAAAATGGCTGCAATGGAGAACATATAACTAGTTACAAAGCTTCAGTACCCTAATATGCTCCCTACCCTCCATCAAGATCCCTATTCCCAAGAATGGTCATGGTTTTGGGGGGGAGAGGGAGGGGGTTCTGGTTGGCGAAATCAAAGAACTCAGGAGCACTTTTGAAAATGAAGGTTATGCTGGAAGCTGCTGTGCTTTGCAGCATTCAGTGTCCTTATTCCATTTTTTTTTTTAAATTAAACAAAACCACTTTGGCGTGGTGGTGAAGATGCTACCTAGAAACCAGGAAACCGTGAGTTCTAGTCCTGACTTAGGCATGAAAGCCACCTGGGTGACTTTGGGCCAGTCACTCTCTCTCAATCCAGCCCACCTCATAGGATGGTTGTTGTTGTTGGAAAATAGGAGGAGGAAGGAGTATTATGTATGTTCAACACCTTGAGTTACTTATAAAGTAAGAAATGTGAAATAAAAATTAAACAAATAAAGTAGACAAGAAGCCAAGTAGATTCATCTGTGAGCCAAGTGGACTCATCTGTGAGCACAGTGGAATTCCCAAGATTACCTGTTTTCAGGAAGGAAGGAGTTTTTCACAGCATTACTAGAAAATGATAGGAAAAGCTTCCCATGATGTTGTTATATGTCACACTTACATGTAAAACTGCCTAATGGGGCCAGTTGGATGGCATCACAAAATTGATTTTTCCCCCTAGATTGTTTCCCCTGGTAAGAATCTAAAAAATGTATCCACTCATGTGATTGAGAGCCAATAAATTGCTAGAGTAGTTTTGTACAAAAATACTTTCTGTGTTTTTACAATTCACATGTACATGTTCTTTTAGTCCCAGGCTTGCAAGTAGGAAGAACAGTAGCCACATCAGTGAGGAAAAGTAACTTTATCCATTTATTTATCTTAAAATGCATATGCTGCCTTTCAAAGTTGAATTTTCCCAAGGTTTTTGGTAATACATTTAAATTCATAATATACAAGCCCCGAATCATTAACATGCATGATTAAAATAAACTTAACAAATACTTCATCTCCTATGTTCATCACCTTTTATGATTATCTTTTTTAAAAAAGTAACATATTTATCCTAAAATAAATAAAGTAAAAAACCCTGACCCAAAGGTGCTTTTTTCAAGAGGCAACTGGACTTTCTGGTTTCTGCCTCTTGAAAAAAAGCACCTTTGGGGACAACCATGACCTGGATGACTGAGAATCTCCAGAGACATTAAAAAAAACAACCCTGAAGCTATTCTCACTACTTCTAATAAAGTATTCGGTTATGATTTTGCAACTCAGAAGATACTTAAAGGAACTCCTCATTCATTCTGATATTCTAATTCTAAATAACTATATTATGGAAGAAGAAAATATGGAAATTATTCAAGAGAAGGCAGGATACTGGCGCAAAAGGAAATTTTACTGACTATGGAAAAATCAAACATACCTAAACTGAAATATTATAATTTCAGCAAAATTAGGCTGAAATTCTACATATTTACTAGAAAAAGACAAAATGAACTTCTGAAAAACAATGTAAAGAGTGCCGTCGTGGGAGCAGAATTTAAATTGGGATAAAATACACTTCTAATTAAATATCAGTTTTTAGTTCATATAAGCTTCCATAAGTAATTTCATTGTAACTTAGCATAACTGTATGCAACTGCTTGGATTGATTGGATTCTTGCCCCTATGGAAACGAACAGTTCTCCTATTTCCATTCCTTTTTCACAAACTATATCCTTCCTCTCCCCAATTATAATTATTTACTACAATAATAACAGAGGAAGGCAACTTAACTCTGTTCTATCGCCCCAGGGAGATATAACTGTTGTAAAAGATGTTAGGTAAAATCTGTATTTTTAGTAAACAGGCAATTCTTTGTAATTATGACTCAATAGTTTCAGACTAGTCAAATGCTTCTGAACAGCCATTTAGTTGACAACATCTGTGGCAAGCCAAACCCTGCTGTTGCCAATCTAGAGTTGGAAACAAGCAGCAGTTCTAGATGGTTTGGCAGATCCAGATCTAGAGATCATGCTTGAATCTTCCAGATGCAGTTTGTACTTACTCCAACTCTTCTTCCTCATACTTGTCTACTTAAGAAGTAGCATTTTTGCAGTAATTAACAAGACAGAGCTTGGATTAAGGTTACTTTGAATTGTTGCCATGTCCAATCCAATTTTAGCTAGCAAGCTCTTTGCTAGCTCTCTTTCACAATTGCTGGCTCTCTTTGGCAATTCCAAACTACAAAATCTAGAGATTAGTTCCAGGAATCTGCAATGCAACTGGCAATGGTCCTACAGTACTCTCTTTTTCAAGGAAAGGGAGGAGCAAGTGCTTTTTCCTCCCTTGTTTCTCTGGGAGTGACCTCTGTCTTTATAAACTTCACAACTAAAACTATTTCCTGAAAGAGATGCAATACAGTAGCCAGAATTGCTTCATCTACTGACGGCTTGGCTGAATTGTAAATATTGCCACAGAACAGCCATTGTTTTTAAAGGAATGCAATCCTTCCAGCCACTGTTAGCCCATTTAGAGACTTCTTCCACAAGGCAACATCAAAACACAGCTCCCCGTGCAGGAGACAGTAAAAGGGATGCTGGTTTAAACGTGCACTGACCACATTTCCAAACTCTGTTCTGCCTTAAGAGTGAAGTAAAAAGAGGGCTCCTGTTCATGCAAGAGGCAGAAGGGAGGAGAAAGGCAGGCCAGGCATGTCTTCTCTGGTGCCAGTTACTGGAAACAGATGATTGCCATTTTTTAATTATTTTTTTTGCTGTCACTTTTCCAGTCCCACACACTGACCACTCAGGTATGGATAAGAGAACTGGCAGCCAGAGTGGTTCTCTGACAGCTCTCTCCCCCACCCCCATGCACCACCACCCCATTTCTCCTGCCACTAAGAGAAGCAGTGAAAAACATAGGAAACCCAGTTTCTTAACTCTTCCTGCTGCCCATGACAAGGAAAGTTAGGGAAGAGTAAAAGGGGAAGCAAGTCGTTTTCGTGCTAGCTCTTCCAGTGCCTGAAAGATGAGCGAAAGCAGTTTTCTTAAGAGAGGTAAAGAGCCGGTCCTCCCTTCCCTCAATACAGGTATAGTCCTCAACTTGCGACCACAATTGAGCCCAAAATTCATGTTGCTAAATGAGAATTTTGTTAAGTGGGTTTTGCCCCATTTTACGACTTTTCTTGACACATTTGTTAAGTGAATCACTGAAGTTGTTCAATTAGTAACATGGTTGTTAAGTGAATCTGGCTTCCCCATTGACTTAGCTTGTCAGAAGGGGGTCACATGACCCTGGGACACTGCGACCGTCGTAAATATGAGTCATTTGTCAAGCATTCCAATATAAATCACGTGATCATGGGAACGCTGCAATGGTCATAAGTGTGAAAAATGGTCATAAGTTACTTTTTTCAATGCTGTTGTAACTTCAAACTGTTGCTAAGAGAACTGTTCTAAGTCGAAAACTACCTGTAATCCTCTGATTTCACAGAGCACATCAATCGGATAGAATTGGGGTACAGTGATGCCTTCTACCCTAAAAACACACACACACACACACACACACACACACACACACATATATATATAAAATCCTCCAAGTCTTGGCAGTTTAGGATTTGTTCCTAGTAAAAAGAAATGGGAGAGACAGTTCTTTGATAGTGGGAGAACCCTGAAGCCAAAAGATGATAGGTTGAAAAAAATCACTGGCCAGGCACCAGAGGTGAATTGTACTGAAGTTTACTAATCCATATATACCCACAAATTATACTGAATCACCTCTGCACACTCTAATTGCTGTGAAGACATTTTTGCCTCTTTTTGGAAAGGATTTGACACCTTTTACAGAAGCTGGCATTGCTTAATAGATGGAATAAATAGGTCAGGTCTTACAGGATGGGTAGAAACAGTCAGGCGCTATACCATAAAGAGCTTTGTGGACAACAACCATCATCTTGCTTCACACATAGCAGCTTGCTAGTAACAAGTCCATCTTGCTGAGCAACAAAAGTGACATTGGCATATAGAATGCACACCTGCAACTGCTCATACCACTGCATTTTGGACCAATATAGTTTCCACATCGTCTTCAAAGGCAGCCCCACTTAAAGTGTGTTGCAATGGTCCATACTCAAGGTATACAGTAGGAAGGAAAGGCAACAAAGTGTTCCAGATGGATATGAGCAAAGGGCCTCCTGATCACATCTGCCACCTGCTCTTCAAGCAGGATTTGCAAGTCCAAAAGAACTCCCATTCTCTAGGAGAGTGCCCCATTCAGGACTAAAGATGGAAAATCCATGGCCACCTGAAAATTTAGGAACATGGCCAGTCATATGGGGTAGACTTTAAGTATGTTATTTCCCATCAAGACAAGCACTGGGACAAAGCCTTGACCGGATCACAAATATTGTCTTCTCTCAATATCATTTGGTTGACCAACAGCCAAGATATATAGCTAGATATCATCAGTACATTCTCCCTGCTATCACCACCAATTGGAACTAGTCATAGAGAACCACTACAAACTTATACTTCCCATTCAGAAAAGTATACCATGATTGATAGTATTAAAAACGGAGAGATAAAAGAATCAGGACAATAGCACCACACTATCCCTTCTTTATTATAGGTAATCAACAAGCACGATCAATGCCATCACCATACCATATCTTGGTCTGAAATCTAACCAAAGAATAGTCTAGACAATTCACTTCCTCCGGGGCCATTTGAAGCTACAACTCCTTCCCAAAAAGAGAGGTTAAAGACTGGATAAAGTTGTCCAGTACTGTTGGGTCCAGCAATGGCTTTTTGAGGAGGGGACCCACCACTGCCTCGCTGAAGGAAGGAAGAACTACCCTTCATTCAAAGAAACATTCATTACCATATGGATCCAATCACAGGCCAACTCCCAGGAGGCCTTAAGTAGTCTGGAGGGATACAGCATATGTAGTATTCATATCTGTATTTGTTGAATTGTTTCAGAAAAATATCCAATGAATACTGTGTACAAAGTAATTCAAGCATAAACACAGTCCAAATCATATGTCAATATAAATATACAAAGTACTATGCAATATCCTAAATACATACTGTGCTCTCTTTGAGTAGTGATCATTCCTGTTCTTCTAAGGATCATCACAGAATTTTAGAATTAGTACTGTACACATTACTGTTTGTATTATTTACTTCAATGTGACCATATGCAATAATTCAAAACACACTTGGAACACTAAAGAAATACACTTTTAATAACCATTTAATTTCAGATAATTAAGTTTAAGTTTGCTCTTATTCATTGTATAAATAGTATGCCTTTCTGAAAGCATTGTAATAAGGATTCAGGTTCTCAAGAAGCAAAACTAGGATTTTATCTCTGGAGCCCTTAGTATGTTTCATTTTCTACATAATTTATAGTACAATCCAGTACAATCCTTTGAAATGAAGAGTTGTAGGCTTAAACTCTACTACTGTTAAATATAATTGTTAAAACAGAAGGTTCCCACCTTACTTTTCTATCAGTATTAAGATCCTATGCATTTACACAGATGTATTCTATTCTATATTTTTATTTTTTTCCATTCAGTCATGTCTGATTCTTGGAGACTGCCTGATTAAGTCCCTGCAGTTTTTTTGCAAAGGCTTTTCAGAAGTGGTTTGCCACTGCCTGCTTTCTAGGGCTAAGAGAAAGTGACTAGCCCAAGGTCAGCCAACTGACTTTGTGTCTAAAGGGCATTAAAACTCATAAAACTGATTTCTAGCCTGATGTCTTAACCACTTCAGAAAATTGGCTCTCATATTCTTCTATTTACAAACTTTATTTCCCACGTTTCCTTCAAAGAACCGGAAACATATATAGATTTTTCTGTTCTGTTTTATATACTTGACTTTTCAGGTAAAAACAAACTGAAATATGTCTATGGAGATTCTCAGTCCTCCAGGTCATGGTTGTCCCAAAGGTGCTTTTTCCAGAGGCAACCGGACTTTCTTGTTTTTCTTTGGAGACGTTTCACTTCAGAGCTGAAGTAGCTTCTTGGATGAGAACAAAATGTTTTCAAAGAAAAACAAGGAAGTCCAGTTGCCTCTTGAAAAAGCACCTTTTGGGAAACTGAAATATGGTTACTGGTTTAGTTGTCGCAAGTTTCATTAGGGAATTCTGAACCTGAATCTCCACACTTAACTCTGACATTTAACTACTGTACTTAAGACACTGAAAATACAATCCTAGTTTATATGACATGGGGGGGGGGCAGCAAGTTTCCCCATGTACTGCATTATAGAAAAGTTGCCAACTGACCCATGGAGGGAGACACATTGGCAGGTTATTGCTTTTCCTATTAAGTATGTACAATTTATTTGAACCTGTGCAGCCACCTACCATTTATTTTTAAGAACCCTTTGAGATCTGTAAGGGCAGAAAAAACATTATCGGAAATACAGGATCTGCTTCCGGAGAGTGCTTTATTTGCAGCATTCTAAGTTCCCATTCATTTAATAAAAAAAACAACAGGGCAGGGAATTTGGGTTGAAAAGTGTCAGCTGGCACTTTCTGAGGCCAAAGGAACAGTGGTCTTAAACCAGTATGTGGGGCTGCATGCAGAGCCCCAAATCATTTTTTGTAGCTTGAAGTATTTGTAGGCACTGACTTTGGAAAACTATTATATATCTACTACTAGAACTAAGATTAAAATATTATTAAAATAATGGTTAATGAAAAATGCTGCAGGCTAAATGATTGAAAAATTCTTTAACTTTTTAAAATGCAAATATTCAGTGACCTATGATGTTATTTTCCTTTGTACGGGTAGTCACATAACACAACATTTCTGTTAACAACATTTGTTAAGTGAGTTTTGCCAAGGTTGCAATTGTGAAAAACGGTCATGTCACTTTTTTCAGTGCTGTTGTAACTTTTGACAGTAACTTTGTAGCCTGCCACTAAGTGAACTGTTGTAAGCCAAGGACTGCCTGTAGTTAACTTTTATTGTACACATATCTAAGAAAGCATCAACGTTTGAGCTAGTGATCACCCATTTGGGAAGATTCTGCAACCTGATTTATGGTATGAGCAACTGATGTTATCCGAATGTATTGTGTATCGGTGTATAAACAATATCTTTCAACATGTGAAGTACCCCTTAACGGGACTTATTTATTCTTTTCTTGAAAAATGCGTGCTTCACTGACAGGAGCAAGCAAAAGCTTAAATACTCTGCACGCCAATCCCTCTTTTTAAAAAACAAAAACAAAAAACAAAAAACAAAAAACACCTTCCTTGCTCTGATAGGTAAGAGAGAGAAACTGGCGAAACCACTGAATCGGTGACCTGATGCCAACCCCCATTTTACCGATTCCCAGAAAGCTCAAGCGTCACTAGCCGTTACATAAGGCTTTCATTAAATGGAGGCAAAAGCGGAACTTCTCGTTCCACATCCGAGCTAAAATGGCACCGCATCCGTCACTTTTTGCTGAGGCCCACGAGCTCCCTCATCCCCCATTGGCCAATTTAAGGCCCTCCGCGTCCCTCATTGGAGTAGGCAGGTTTCCGCCTCCCTGTTGTTGCTGCCCTTCGGCTCAACGGTTAATCGTTCCGAAAGGCCTCTTTTCCCTCAACTAGGCTCTCCGTAGCCGCTGCGCATGTCATTTCCTGTCCTGTCTCCGCCTTCTTTTCCTCTCATGAAACCCTCGCGCGGCCTTCTCGAGCTCTGATTGGGTTACGAGCAGGTCGGTCACGAGTCAAGTGGTACGATTTCATCATACGCGCGAAGCTTCCGAAACTTCGCGCGACAGCCAATTGGCAGAACGCGACGTCAGTTACTCCTGTCTCTTCGTCCTTTCCTCGCCCGTCTTACTCGAACACTCGGTCGAAGCTCCACCTCTCTCCATGGGGCGGAGCCTCACCCAGAGGCGTTTCCTGGAAGGAGTGCCACCACCGAGCTCTTCGTAATCTGTTTCAATGTTCTTACACCCTCCCCGCCCGCCACCATCATTCCCGCGCCAAACCCCGCCTTGCTTTGCTTGAATAGTCGGAGGACACGTCTTTCACTGCTAGTACCGCCTTCCGGAGTTTCCTTCGGACTTTGTGATTGGGCAGAGCGGCAGGAGGCGTGTCCCTGGGCTTGGGCCGTGTCGGCGCATTCCCTCCCTTCGCCAACCCTTTGGCGGTCACCGGTGGGGTTAGGCTGCCTCGTCACCGACTTCGCTGCCCCCGCCCCGCCCACCCCTCCGGCACCACTTAGGTTAGCCTTCCCCGTCAGCCAACATGAGCGGTAAGGAAGGGGCCATCGTGGCCGGGCGGGGGGCGCCGCCTTCTTTCTCTTTTTCCCGCCCCGCCCAGCCCAGCCCCCCGGGCGGGGGGGAGATCCGAACGGGGGAGGGGTAACGATTCTGGGGAGGGGAAGCCAGCCACAGGAGCCGTGGTAGGGGAATCCTGTTGGGGGAGGGGCCCCGAGGAGGGGAGCGGGGCTTGCGATGGAGGGTGGAGGAAGCGGCCATGGGAAGGGAGGGAGGGCAAGCTGCCTCAGGGAGGAGGAGGATCGGGCGGGACCAGGTGGGGGCTGGAATTTCTCCGCTGGAAAGAAGCGGCGGAGCCGGATGGATCCTCCGTCTACCTCTCTCGGGTGGTGGTGCTGCCCGAGGTTGGGAGGGAAACGCAGGCGAGGCCGGAGAAGGAGGGAGGAGGAGGCGGAGAGAAAGTAGCAAGGGAAACGTTTAAAAGCCTCTGTGTGTATGTATACGGGGGCCCCCCTCCCTATTCCACCATCCCTTCCCCCCCTCGAATCCTTGAAGAGAGAGAGAGGGCTTCGGGCCATGTGCAAAGTGCCTCTCTCCTGGTTGGGAGGGGGAGGGGGAAGGGGCCAAACTTGCAGTTCCGGAGAGGCCCTGTGTTGGCTTCCCAGGAAGGCCGGAGGCACTTCTGAGAAACGATAAGGCCTTGTTTGGTACCGTGCCCAAAATATGAAGAAATCCGCCTTTCGGTAGTAACTTTGCTTCTGCTCTTGGGGTGGGGGGCGGGGGGAGAAGAGAAATGAAAGAAATGCAAACCCTCGGGGGCAACTCCGAAGATTTGGCTAGGCCTCTTTTCTCCCTCTCTCGGATTCCGATGGAAAGGGAGGAGGTGTCGGGGTTTTCCCCTCCCCCCCCTTCATTATTATTATTAACATTGGCGTGTGGGATGCCGGGCTAGTTGGGAGAGGAATTTTAAAGTCGGAAATCGTTATATTTGGCAGGCTGTTGTGTACACTGGGTGCAGAACTCCGTATTGAACCAGCTGCGAGTCAGAAGTTTGCATTCTCCTACGCCCCTTGGGAGTGACTCATGCAACTACTTCCCCTTTTCCTCCCAGCCGTCAGAGATACGTTTTGCATTTGCCTTTTTTTTTTACCCAGAGAGCCCCTCTCATAGGCCTTGCCCTGCCCTGCCGAGATGGAGTTTACTGTGAAGAGGGCTGCCAAAATGGAGCTGGTTTATTTTCGTTTTTTGTTTTAATAATGATAGCAACTCTTCAGAGAAAACGAGTATTTTCATGACAGATAGGGTTTTTAAAAAAAAAAACAACAAGCCCCGTGTAGCCATTTTCACAGCAGAAAGACCCTTGTTACAAACAGATCTCTGGTATTTATTTAATGTGCGTTTCTCAGGCTTGAAATCCAGTTGGTTTTTGCATCATCAGCATGAGGAAGTGGCCAAGGCGGGGTGGGGTGAGGAAGAAGGAGAAGGCTGTAAATATGAGGCAATACAGATATCCGCCTAGCAATTTTGATTCGGACCTTTTCCAGGGATGTTTTCTTTTTATGAATGTTTGTGAATGTGTACTGTAGCAGTTTAATAGTAAAATCTGATTTGGTCATAAAAGCCCCTCTTTGGGTATTTTATTCCTGGTCTTAACAACAATTCTTCATGATCACACTGCCCCATTTTATTTTCCTTGTTGATGAGCATTGCATACAGTTTATTCGGGATGCTAATGCAAAGTTGCTCTTTAAATTTTAATCATAGTTATTTGTTGTACTTACATCTTGGCTTTTATTCAAAGAGATTGGAGAGTATGGTAGTATATCATATCCTTTCTCATTCTTTAAACAGTCATGTAAGATGGCTTGTTTACTGTTTATTAAAAATGTGGGCATAGGATTTTTGTAGTTACATTTGAATTGCTCACTGGATTACACTGTCTTTATTGACACTTTATATTTCTATGTTCTTTTTACCACTTTTCCTCTTAGGGACCTTAACTATTGTTAGTTCATTATAGTGCTAGATTACCTTTAAAGACAAATTCTAAATGCTGTGTGTATGTGTGTTCCAAAGTATATCACTAAATGCATAATTTAAAGTCACAATGCTTTACTTTCTATTGTGTGCCACTTTATTTAACATCTGCTGAAGGCCTTCAGTTTTAAATCTGTATTTTTAAATAAAAAATGCTGGAGATCTCTTGCTGCCCAATACAGTTAGTCCTCAACTTATGACCGTAACTGAGCCCAAAATTTATGTTGCTAAGTGACAATTTGTTAAGTGAGTTTTGCCCCATTTTCTTTCAAACATTTGCAGTGTTTGTTAAGTGAATCACTGAAGTTGTTCAATTAATAACATGGTTGTTAAGTGAAACCAATTTCCCCATTGACTTTACTTGTCAGAAGGTTGGAAAAGGTGATCACATGACCCTGGGATACTGCAACTGTCATAAGTGTAAGTCAGTCGTCAAGCATTCCAATGTAAATCACATGACCATGGGGATGCTGCAACGGTCATAAGTGTGAAAATGTTCATAAGTCACTTTTCAGTACCGCTGTAACTTTGAATGGTCACTAAGTGAACCTGTAAGTCGAGGACTACCTGTATGCTACACAGCATGGGAGGATCTAATGCTAATGCTAAATTTTTAAATAACCTGTGCGCCTTTCTGCTTCCTCTTGAAAGAAGTACGTGCTTTATATAATTTATTTAACTCTTATTTATTCTTTTTTCTTTCTCATCCTCTAATTTCCATGCAGATCATGATATTTCAGAAGACATGGTTGTTGTCAAGACTGAGAGAGTGGATGAAGGCTGCAGTATTGATGGAGGAAACTGCGAGGCCCAGGTAAGTAAGAGTTCTGAGAAGGAGAGATGGGTTGGGGGATAAAATATCTCGATTTGTAATAGAAAGATGCCTTTGTTTTTTAATATATGTGGTGATGGAACATTCTCTTCCTTTTCTTTGAAAAAGGTTAATTGCTCATTTTTGCAGTTTTTAAAAAATCTTCAATATTTATGCAATCCTCTATAGTTAAAGTCACAGTTGAAAAAGTGATGATAATCTTACGGTTCTTGAAATCAAGACAGGTTAGGTTAACAGAATAACAGAGTTGGAAGGGACCTTGGAGGTCTTCTAGCCCAGTGCCCTGCTCAGGCAGGAGACTCTGTACCATTTCAGACAAATGGTTGTCCAATCCCTTCTTAAAAACTTCTAGTGTTGAAGCATTCACAACATCTGGAGGCTAAGGGTCCGTCAAAATTTTATTAGTATTTCTGTGAGTTGGAATGTGTAGTTCCTCATGAAATTTGTTGGAGCGTAAAATTGTTTAATCCAAGTTCAAAGTGAATATTTCTGAGTAAAATAGGATAACCTGAGTGATGAGGGATGTTTATTTTATTAGATGTTGGTTGTTGATGTCTTATGTTGGTTAGACCAGTATGTGCAGTCCCTGCTTTAGGAGATTGACAAATCACCTATTAGTTGCCTTCTTTCTTGTGTTCCTTCCTAATTGCTGTTGTTTTATACTGCCATCTGGGATGGCCAAATACTTGACTCCTCCTGTCTTGTTCTTTATTTCCTGACAGGAGTCTCAGCCTTCTCCTCTGGCCCTGCTAGCAGCCACATGCAGCAGGATTGAATCTCCCAATGAGAACTCTGATGGTTTACAGGGACAACAGGGAGGCTCAAGTGAACTGGACCTTGCTGCTGCAGCTCAAATCTCCCAAAATGCAAATGGCTGGCAAATAATTTCCACTGCCTCTGGAACTTCTGATTCTCCCAAGGATTTGGGGAATAGCGGCAATGAAGACAACGATCCATCGTCCAAAAATCGAGTTGCCACCACTGGGCAGTATGTGGTTGCTGCCACCCCAAATATGCAGAACCAGCAAGTTCTGACGGGCTTATCAGGAATGTTGCCGAATATTCAGTATCAGGTGATTCCCCAGTTTCAAACTGTGGATGGTCAACAGTTGCAGTTTGCCACTGCTCCCACTCAAGTTAGTGTCCAGCAAGATGCCTCTGGCCAACTGCAGATAATTCCAGGAACTAACCAACAGCTCATTACAAACAGGTCTGGCACAGGCAATATCTTGGCTGCCATGCCAAATCTTCTGCAGCAGGCTGTCCCCATTCAGGGAGTAAATGCTCTCTCAGGGCAAACCCAGTATGTCACTAATGTCCCCCTGGCTTTGAACGGCAATATCACCTTATTGCCTGTCAACAGCATTGCTGCCAGTTTGGCCCCCACATCTCAGTCAGTTACTCTGAGCAATTCTAGCTCTCCAGAGAATAGCTCTCAGCCAGTTTCCGTCACATCAATCAGTTCCTCCAGCGTGGCTGCGACTCAGGCCAACACTGCCTCTTTTTTCACCAATGCTAACAACTACAGTGCCACTACCACCACCAGTAATTTGGGCATCATGAATTTTTCTACTAGTGGCAGTGTGGGAACAAATATTCAGGTGCAGACGCCGCAGAGGACAAACAGCACTCAGAATGCCGATGCTGTGCAAGTTGCAATCCAGCAAGGACAACAGAAAGATATTGACCAAAACCACCACCACCACCACCAGCAGATCCTAGTGCAGCCTCAACTTGTTCAAGGAGGACAAGGCAGCCAGACCTTTGCTCCTCAAGATGCCCTGCAGAACCTGCAAATCCAGGCACTCCCCAACACTGGTCCAATCTTTATTCGAACGCCCACTGTAGGGCCAAATGGACAAGTCAGCTGGCAAACTATTCAACTTCAAAACCTTCAGGTCCAGAATCCACAAGCTCAGACAATCGCTTTGGCTCCCGTGCAGGGGGTGTCCCTGGGGCAGACGGGGAGCACCAGCACAACACTCACACCGATAGCTTCTGCCTCTCTTCCCAGTGGCACAGTCACTGTAAATGCCGCTCAGCTATCCTCTGTGCCAGGCCTTCAGACCATCAACCTTGGGGCCCTGGGATCTGGCATCCAAGTTCATCAGCTGCAAGGGCTCCCTCTCACCATAGCCAATGCCACTGGTAAGTAGGAGGTTCGCATAGTGCATGTTGTTGGTTTCCATATATATTATTCATTTTAAATTGTTATTTAAAGAAAGTTTTCATTACTGAAGGAATAAATTGGAACATAAAGAACAAGTGTACTGAAGGTTGGACATGAAACAAGCTAAAAAACTGCATTTCTAATTCTTAACTTTTTCACCTCATAACAGTTTTTAAAAACATTTTAAGGTTACATGCATCTGTCAAAAGTTGAAGGGGGGGCTGCCTTCAGAACTTTTAAAAGTATAGCGAAGAGATGTATCTGCTGTAATATCTGCTGTATTTTTTTAAAAAAAGTCTGCCAGGAATTATCAGTTACAACACTATACGTTTCTGTTGCTGTGCTGTATATATTTTTTTTACTGAGAAATAATGTTCAAGTTGGATTTAGATGGTCGTTCATGCTATGAATGGCAACTGTGAAGAGTTAGTCATCTAGTATGATTAGGTACTGTAGTATTGTATGTAGAAAAACTACCCTGCAAATCCCAGAGCCATTTTGAACTAGGGGCTTGTGGCAATGTGCCAGAATTTTCCCACTTTGTTTACCTTGGGGTAATTCTGTGAGATTTTTGCCACTTCAAAGAAAATGTTTAAACATGTTCATACATGTTTAGGTTCCTATCAATATCATCTGATGGAGAGACCACATACAGTATGTTATGGCAACCATGTGCACTGTGTGGCCAAACCCCAATTTATGTGGAGCCTCAAAATTCATTCGGTAGTGAATGCAGTAACTTGCATAGAGAGCTAGATTGGAATCTGCTAAACTAGCTGTCATGCACCTTTCTTGTTGGATAAAATATAAGGAAGGAATTTTAAGGCTGTAACGTGACACACATTCAGCTATATGGTGGAATAAGGCCATAAAGCAGCAGCTTCTATACATTTGCCTGTCATATGTGAATATCTCTGAAAGGATTTGAGTGAACGGTGGATGCAAGAAATTGAAAAAAAAATGGGTCCTTTAGCATCTGTTGTAGCCTTTCTTACTTAATTAGTTACCTTCCAAATGTATTGGAATTAACAACTTTCAGAATCCCTACCTGGCAAATCCCTTGGGGTCAAAATCATAACACCATCATCAGAGTAAAGAAGATTGAATGAAGAACAAAGAGTCTAAAATATATCTATAGAGTCTTATCATTGTGTTCTCCCATATGCCAAATGATTGGCTCTGCAAAATGTTCATTAATCATATGAGGCCTTTTTTTCCTTCAGGTCTTTATGATGGCATAGTGTAACACAAGATGATTAAGCCATTAGAAAGCATTGAATTCATAGTTTCCAGAATTCATTTGAAATTTTATGCATTGCTGATTCCCTAATTATTCAATAATTCTGTGGGTGGAAGAGTAAACATTTACATGTAAACTCTTGTAATTTGAGGATCGCGCACACAGTGGGAAAAGAGATAAAATGCAAGAAACAACTTAAATGAAGTAGGGGAATAATGCATGCAATCAAATTGAATCAAGGGAGCCATTGATCTCTTAATTTCTAGATGGACAATTTTGGACATCCTAAGTTTTTATTCTTTGATGCTGAATTAGAACTCAAGCTCATGCTAGAGAATTAAAATAAGATTAAACTTCTAATGGCTGGAAACATCTCTTAATGCTAAGGAATTACTGACCCATGAAAGTAGTACAGAATGTGCTTTTAAATCATTGTGTGTTATTTTTCAGGAAGTCAAACTGTTGTACTGAAAATGTTTGAAGAAGGGTGGTTGAAAGACTAAGCACCCCTCCACTATGCTTCAGACTTTGCATAGATGAGGATAACAGAATAAAGTTGCCTTTCAGAATAAAATGGGGTGTGGGCAGGAAGATACTTATTTAATTTATAGTATTGATTATAGTATTTGATATTTATTAAGCAGATAGTCAAATATTCACACAATTAAGCAAATGTAAAGTTATAGGAGCTTTTCATTTTCACTGCATATAGAATTTTGGATTTTTTCATTGCAGTGTATTTTTGTTCCTTATTTGGATGAATTGCATGGATGTGGCTTCTGGTTCTGTTGCTTCTGTGAATGTAGGGATGAAGTTCAGTGTATTGTCATTCATTCTTTTTCTTGCTTTATAGCAGCTTCCCAAACTGACCAGCCTGGATAACAATTACTTTATGAGAAATCCAGTTTATATTGAGAATATAAGGTTCAGGAAGCTTGCATTATATTACAGGTGTTACATTGTGAGCTTCAGTTATGATTTTTTGTGTCTTAAGCATAAAACTATACAGTTTTGGAATCCAGTGACTTTTATTTGTGAATTCTATAAACATAATTTTTAAAATGGAGAAAAAAAATATTCTCAGCCTTCTAATTTTTATAAAACCTTGTAATTAGAATTGGAAACCAGAAACTGTTGACTTGTAAAGTTGTCTGAAGTTTAACATTTCCCAGTTACAGCCACACCATCCACAAAGGCTTGGCCAAAGCCCCAATATGCCTGTAGAAGTTGCCACCAAATTGTTATTTTTAATGTGAGTTACTCTTTTTAGAAAAGCCAGTTTGGTGCAATAGTCATTTGTAACATCAGTAGTAGTTTGTAGCATTAGGCTACCAGCTGGGTCAAAAAAAAGTCAGCTGGGTGATCTTGGGTCATTCTCAGCACTAGGAAGTAGGCAATGGCAAATCATTTCACAAAAGCCTTGCCAAGAAAACCACAGCAACTAGTTCAGTCAGTTGCTAGGAGACAACACTGACTTGTAGGTGCGCACAAACACACAGAGTACTCCCCATATATTCAGTAAGTTTAATCACATTAACTTTATTTCAGGAATGTTTGATCTCACCCATTTTATTATGGACCTATCGTTTTTGGAGAGAGTGGTTGATGGCGTATCATTTAAGTGCCAAGTGCAGTGCTCAATTTGAAAAGTGTGAATGTATATGTTTTTGGCCTAGGCCCTGCAGTTTTTCTCCTTATAGATTACTCATAATTCTATAACTGGTAACTGTATTAATGCTGATGGTCCCTACAGCACTCATTGCAACAAGTTTTAATTTAGCAATGGAGGGTATGCGTAATTTTAAATATAATTAAAACATAGGACAAACGTAGGACAGCTATGAACTTATTTTTGAAATGTCTTTAACATTCAGAGTAGCGTGAAAATTTACCCCTTAAAATAGCTACAAGTAGTCCTCGACTTACAACAGTTCATTAGTGACCATTCAAAGTTAAAACAGCACTGAAAAAGGGACTTATAACCATTTTTCACACGACCGTTGCATCATCCTCATAGTCATGTGAACATAATTCAAAAACTTGGCAACTGGGTAACAGACTCACACATTTATGATGGTTGCTGTGATCCCCTTTTGTGACTTGATAAGTAAAGTCTGGAGAAGCCAGAGTCAATTCACAACCCTGTTACTCGCTCAACAACTGCGGTGATTTACTTAGCAACTGAGGCAATTCACTTAACTGTCTCATTTAGCAACAGCAATTTGGGGCCCAATTATAGTCTTAAGTTGAGGACTATCTGTATTTGTGAGTAGAAAGTATACTTAAGTTGCAAAGATTCCACATTGAAGATAAAGAACATGCAATAGATTAGTGTCATTGTTCTCTAAAACTAACTCTTGGCACTTAAAACCTGGTGCTGTTTTTTGAAAGAGATTTGAGCAAGGACCATGAAAATATTTCTGTTTGGAAAGCCGGTTTAATTCCTACTTTCCATTCATTTTGGAGGATACTTTAAACATGATGTTCTCCAACTGCGCTTGAGAGCTTTAGAGTTGATGGTTAAATATTTCCTGGCTTAAGTTACTGTTTCCTCCACAAAGAATAATAATGTTATTTTTTGAAGAATTGTGTTTTGTAGTATGCTATTTATCAAAGTGGTTTTTGTTTTTGAAATCTCTTGACAAAGCTGATGATAGACTTCCTCATTAATAATTTTGGATTAATGAATACTCTGATTTTTTTTCCACAGCACTGGTATCAGGTTTTCAAGTTCAGGTTAAAAGCAATATGATTACATTACTTATTTGTTTGTTTTTAAAAAAACTTTTCATGTGGGGGTTGAAATAGACCAGTTTCTTAATAACTTAAATTCTGTAGCCCCTGTTAATTCCTTGTTTATATTAAGTTATATTTAAAATTAAATTTTTATTTACCTAATTCTAGCAGATCAAGAATAAGAGAAAAGAACAATTCAAAGCAAAGATTTCAGAAATCTTATCACAGGGTCTAGAAACTTACTGTTTAAAATATAAAAATGGAATATAAAAGCTGTGGTTTTTTAGAAACTTACTGTTTAAAATATAAAAATGGAATATAAAAGCTGTGGTTTTTTTCAAAAATATTTTTTTCAGAGTCTTTTGTATCCTTTAACATTTCATGAACTTTGCTTTCTATATTTAAGCCTATAAGGCAAACTAAAGGCCAGGCATATATATATATGCTATATTTTGGGTTTGTAAGTTGCCACATGGCCCAAATTTTAACTTTTAATGGTTCATCTAAATATTCCTTTTCTAATTTCCATTGAAGGTAGTAGTTGCTCTTCTGTGTTCCAAAATTTAATAAAATTAAGAAATGCTCAAACATGTCTATAGTACTAAGTGATTTAATCATTATACCCTCATTTCCCTAAACCCTCAGGATCTGTTATTTTCTGGGGGGAGAGTAAAAAGAGGCACATAATTCCAGTTATTTTGGAATAATTGGGGGGGAGTTCAAACATTTCTCTTTGCCATGTAGCTATGCTCTTTAGTTAATATAGGAACTTGTCACCTGTAATCCTTAAATCCATTTCTCTCAGTTCCTGAAGCCAATTCTGACAGGCTTGACAAGAAAATGTACAATTAGATTTCCTACTGTACTGAGTTGGGAAACAAAACTATAGTATGTATAACTAAAATACATTAAAGACAGTTTTGAATACATACACAAACCTTCTCTAATGGAAACCAAGCAAAAGGGGGGTGTCCTGTATGAAAGTAGGATATTGATCTAATAGATAATAAATGTTTGTGGTAATAAATTTCACAAGTAGTCATAATACTCTAAAGAAGCATTTTGTCTATTCTAAAACTCCTGCATCGAATGACCTCTGGTTCTAATATTTTGAGAAAGAAAATGTTCTTCCTGTCTACCTTTCCCATAGTAGTCATGATTTTTATACACATTAATAAAGTACTACTGTAGTTATCTTTTTTCTAAGCTAAAGAATCCCACAATTTACTAGTATTTTTTTTCCTAATGGAAGGCATTTACACTTTCCTGTACTTTATCCTGTATCCTTACTAAATTATGGTACAGGTCCCAGTCAGCACATGTGTGAAATTAGGATTTTTTGGTCCCAATTTACATCAGTTTCCAGTTACTTAACTTGAATTTTATTTTCAGTTTGATTGCTCATTCACTTAGTTTTAAAAGCTTAAGGTTTTAAAGAGCTACCATGTGCTTGATACACCCTGATTTAATGATACAGCTAGAAGAATTTTTACATGGATTGGTATTTTCTTGCCTTTTGTCCTTTTTAATTGTTAGGAAAGAGACATTGGTAGGATGGAGAGATATGCACAATCAAGACTGTTGCAATGTTGCATATATTAATTATGAGTAAATATAAAGATTAAAAGCATAGTACTAGATAATTTCATATTAAATTATCTACTTCTTTGGCTACATGTGATTCATAGCACTTAAAGTTTATGACTGATGCTTTAAATTGAGTTTGACTGAATCTGTCCCATTTTGTACGTTCTCATTCAAGTATAAATCTTATTTTGGCTTTCCCTTTGAATTGGAGTTCAACCTGCTTAACTGTTTAAACTTTTCTGGTTTGTACTATAACAAATGAAAAGAGGGGCAATCCCAACAGAAGGAAAACCTGAATTGAACGAATAAATAAATACAAATGGTTTGTAGTAGAAACTGTTTGGTCTTTTTTGACCAGTTTGTTAATAAGCAAAATCGTACAATGAGCAAAGGTCCTGCCTAACTACAGGACTTTGAAATGTATAATTGGTATTTTATCAGCAGAAGCAGTTAAAATATGGGTAGGGAGACCATAAATGTTCTGTACTTGCCTCCTACCATCGACTTATGTCTATATAACTTATTTAAAAAAAGTCTTTTGCTCAGTGAGATAAATGTTGAAATATGCAACTTCTGCATATCCTGTCTAGCAATGCAAAGAAGTTAGGACTCCCCTTCATGATTCTTTCTAGCACTGCAATTTGTAGAAATTCAGTTGCACAGTCTTGTTTTGAAAAATATTTAACCTGAAAATACAGGTATGTTTGTTGAAGGGCAAGCATTGTAGTTTTCAATTTTCTTCTTTTACTTTTGGGTGAGCTGCTGAGTTCGGGGGGGGGGGGGGGGGGGGGGGGGGGGGGGG
>JANHFL010003715.1:148808-162570 GCA_032468155.1 Oxyrhabdium leporinum | reverse complement strand
AGCATGAATGATAACCAACTCTGGCGGGCTTGATACACTTTTTTCTGATTGTCTGAAAAGAAGACACAGTTGCTGATGGGAAGATGTTGGACTATGTTTTAAAAATGAAATGAGAGAATGGCTGTTTTCTTCCTTCAGGAGAGAAAAAATTTGCCTGTCCTGAGTGTCCCAAGCGCTTCATGAGGAGCGATCATCTTTCTAAGCACATCAAGACCCACCAAAACAAGAAGGCAGGCGCACCTAACAGCGTGGCTATGGACGTCTCTGCAGTTGCCATTGATGCGAATGCTTCTACCGAGAGCACCGGTGGGGCAGCACCTTCAGCCCTCATTGCAACCAATATGGTGGCCATGGAAGCCATCTGCCCAGAAGGCATCGCGCGCCTTGCAAGCAGTGGCATTAATGTCATGCAAGTGGCTGATCTCCAGTCGATCAACATCAGTGGCAATGGATTCTGAGGATCTGTCTGATCTTGTATAAATGTGGGATTCTCAAGATCCAAGAGATGCCTTTCATTACAGACGTGTGACAGAAGATGAGGACTCCGCTGCCACATCTAGCTTTCAGACACTATTTCTGTCTCCCAGGAATATTGTGTGCAGAATAAGGTCTGCTTGCTGTATAGGTCAGCCTGGTGATGCCTAGAGTGAATACTTGGGAAATGGGGATGGCCCAGAACTGATTGATTAATTTTTGTTTTGCTTTTTCTTCCCCTCCCCCATTAGGTCTCTTCACCTTTATTAGGTACCCCAATGCCATCATGCCTTGGTTCTAAATGTATATGATCATTGAAATACTTTTTAGCAGAAAAAAGAAATCTATATTATTATTGTTATTATTATTGTAATTATATAAAATTATAAAAGATGTTCTTTTGGATGAAAGAGATTAAAAAGTGCTGCAACCAAAGTCTTTGGTTGTAGTTCAGATGCCTTAACTTGGAACTTATTGAGCTGTTAAACGGCACTCAGGCTTATGTCCAGATGCTATATTGCATTTTAATTGTAATTAAAAAAATATAAATTTAGCTTTTCTTATGCTTAACTTTTAGGTTTGTCTCTCCCCCCCCCCCCTTCCCCAATGTTCTCTTCCCTTACTTGATTAAACTCTCATACCTGTACCTTTTTTTTAAAAAAAGTTACTTCCTGATAATTTCCACTTTTCTCTATTTGGAGAAAGGAGTGTCTGTTTAAGTCCCGGTTGCCTTTTTTTTTCTACCCAAAGTGGTAAGGTCCATGACCCACTGTGTGTTCTGAACTTGCAAGGGAAAATGAGCCTAGGAAAGATGAAAATGTGACACACAATTTACGTTCCTTGCCTTCCAAATGCATGAATTCGACTTTTAGCCCAAGGGGGATTCTTTTCAGTTCCTAGTGTAAAGCAGTTAATCCTCTTTGTTTAAAAGTATTTGTGCATGCATACAATCCAGGGGATCTGAACACCAGGAACCTTAAGGGAGTGCTGGAGAGGTCTCTATATGTGTTATGGCTCAACTCAAGCCATTTGACTACACCGCAAGTTGCAACTATAGTATTGGACTCTGTTGTGCTTTGTTTAAGATCTTGACAAATGCTGTGGCCATGTAGTTAAAGGGGGAAAAATAAGTTTGGGTTCTTTTAGCTTGAGATATTGCATTGCTGTGAAACACTAAGGGATTTGCCCAGTTCTTTCCAAATTGACAAATGATCCAATATTTGACTCAGTTGCTGGGCACTCCATTGAGAATAAAGTATGAATTGGCTTTTGTATCTCCTATTTGTAACTTCTTTTTAGCAATTTAGTGTTTGCTAGCCAGCTTGTTCCTTTTACAAGGTTACATACGCCCTTATGAGAACAATGAGGAAATTGCAACAAAGGGAACTAAAGTGGAAGTTCAAAAGAAATATACCAAAGAAATAAGTGAAGAAGGCCAGTGCTTAGGAGATTAAAAAAAAAAGTGATGGGGAGAAAAAGTGATGCTTGAGAGTAGTTGTGGAATCTCTGTTAAGGAACAGGGCCTTCTCTGACACCACCACCCCACCCCAGTAAGTCTTCAGACAGTTCAGGATTTGTTCCTAAAATCTCTTCTGTTTAGTGTGAACCACTTCAACAAATTGTTCAGTACCTTACCAGATTGTTCAGCTGATCAGTCCTATGTCCTTTCCTCTCTGCTACTTAAAACAAGGCAGCTCCTCAATTAGCATGACAGATTTTGTTTTATTAAGTATTGAGGGAAATCTTTAATTGTTACATAGCCTTCATGAAGCTCCTGCCTCTTGCATACTTCAGTGCTGGTCATGTATATGGTGAATTTCTATGCCCCAGAAAGTTCACAAAAGGGTCCATGAATTGTTGCTGGGGTATTAATAGCTGGCCATTATTTCCGTTGCTTTGCTCTGAAGTTCTCTCATCACTTCACTCCTCAGTAGCATAGAAGCCAGTTTATTATTTTTTTCCCCTCTGCCTTCAGTATAAAGTGTTGTGTTGGTAACATTTTGATGCCCCTCTTGCCGTGTCCTGTTCTGTTTTCCTTTTATTGCGTTGACCCTCCTCCTCTCTGCCTCCATCTGGAGCCGTACCAGAATCATATGATTTATATATCTATATATCTATATGTATGTATGTATGTATGTATGTGTGTGTATATGTATGTATGTATGTTGCAGTCGTTTAGCAGAGCTGAATTATGACATTTTCATCAGGGACAGGGAGAAAAGATCATCATTTTTCCTTCCTCAGGACAACGCTGGAGTTAAGATTAACAGTCCCCCAAATTGTCCAGGTGCTTGTATCTGCAGATCCTTGGAGTCCCTTACCTGGAGTTGGATAGCGCTTTCACGATCTTGTGTGAGTTTTTAAAAAGAATATTCTTGTTTCACAAATGCTGCTTGTTGAGCTGAGAGAGGAATCGAAACAAGACCAAAAAGCATAAGCATCTTAAAGCATATCAAAAACAAAGCCATGGTGTAAATGGTTGACTTCTATAGTGCTTGTGAATTATTTGCACCGGTGAACTAATTGATTTTGCTCAATTTATATTGGCTGAGGTGAAATTATTACTCCTTGCTTAGCCTTTTCTCTTTTTCTCTACGATTTCTCTATTCATTTTGATGAATTAGATTGGAAAAGGCAGACTTGTACCAGTACTATAAGAAACATACAACAAATATAAAGGAATGTACAACCAGGAGGACTGAGTAAGTATGTAACTCAAGCATTTTATTAAGAAAGAGTTTCCTCGCTACAGAAGTAGGGATTTGTCATCTTCCGGGTATTGCTGTTAGATTAGAGGTAAATTGTAGAGGTAGATTGCATTTCTAATGCAGTGCAAACTCAGAAGCAAGAGATTGTTTTAGGGTTTTGGAATTGGGTGTTCCAGAGACTCAAGTGTTGTAGTAGTCTGATAGAAGATGGCTTTTACTATGATGGATTTCAAGTACTGTAATACCATTACTGAAATAATTGCACACAGGCATTATTTGCCATAGTGAAGAGAGCTTGATGTTCTAGATAAATTTAGTCCCATATAGTATGCAGCAATAAATAAATTGCCCCATACCTCAGGCTGCTGGTTTATTCCTGCTATTTTAAACCCCTTGCTTCAAGATTGTCTTAGTAGCAGTTATTTCTTTTGGGGGAAGAGGGGGAGAGCAGTATGACACCTAGGATGCCCAAGTTGTCATTTGATTTTCAAATTTGGGAAAGGAGAAACATGTTTTTAAGGGGAAAAAAAGTAAAAATGCTCCAGATTGCATGTCATTTTTGTTTACGTGCCCAAAACACCCACAGACCTATTATATATGAATATGTATATGCTTATGAAGGATTGCAGGATATATAGTTCCCACTTTCTGAAAGAATAGCTGTTTTTTTTTTCCTTTAAACTTCCCTATAATGCCAGATAGTGCTTGTTAATAGCATCCATTCTCAAGTATCTGTTTTCCTAGCAGATGTGGTGTTAATGGAATGCTGTTGTGACCTAATCATTTTTCTTCTGCTACAGAAAATTACCACTAGCATTTTCTCAAGTGCTACACTGGTCTGTATAAAAGCCTGTCTTTATTCACATTTACACATTTTCGCAGCTGAGGAAACTGCATCCTTTTTAAAAAAGGCACCGAACAGTTTTGTTACATTACTTTCTCACTCAGTTCAATGTGACTTGTAGAAGGAATCCATCTATCATCTGTAAACGAATTTTTTTTTTGTCTTGACAGACTTTCTGAGTCTGGTGTCTCAGGTTGCCCATCACAGACGATTTATGAGTCTCTCTTCTCAGCTCCTCCTGTTTGTTTTCTAAAGAGCAATATTTAGTTTACAGCTATTGCTACAAGTTAGGAAGCCAGAAGGACGGTTCTCGGTTAGTGATAGAAATCCAATAAATCTGTAAAGTGTGAACCCTTAAGGACAGGGAAGATGCTATTATAAATCTCTTTACTTTCGAAGGGCAGAAATAAGGAGAGAGGGTGAGCATTTTTATTTGTAATAATCTAAATCTTAAAAATGAGCTAGATGCATGGAAGAATTCTGTTTGGGGAATACTAGGGATTTTAGGTCCCTTGGTAGATGACAGTATTTATTTCTCCTAAGTGATGTAAACAGTATCTCATTGCAGCACCCGGTGACAATTACTATTGTGCCTTTTTTGTCATATACTTTTTCTGTGTTTCTGCTAGAATTGAAGGTATTTTCTGCAATGTCCAAAGTAAATGTGTGCATGGTATATGCCAAATATTTGGCAGAGTATCGAGGAAAGTAGTCTTTACAAAGATTATATATTGCATAACTATATTGAATTGCATAACTATATTGCATTGAATTCCTTACGTATCTGTTCCTCTCCCCCACGCCCCCAAACCTAAAAATGCTGTTTTGGTTTTCAACCAAGGAGAGAAATATTCAACTCAGGTCTTTTTTTTTCCTTTCATGTATAAATAATATTGTCTGAAATAGGCTCTTATATGTACTATCACTGAACATAATAGCAGTTACAGAAAAATTGACAGAAAAACATGTAGTAAGTGCCTTTCCTGGAACTCAAAAAAAAAAAGAAAGTCAAAATCAAAAGTTTTCTATGGAAATTATCATTGGCTTGAGACCATCTTGGTTGCCTCTTTGGCAAGCCTGTGACACTTTCAGTAGCACTGTGTTAAATTTGTAATTTTGCATTCCATTTAAACTCCTGATTAGGTTTTTGGTTTTTTTTTAAATGTGTTAAGACATGAATTGCCACCGGTACTGTAGCATCACTTAGATTTTTCTCCTGTCGCAAAAGAGGTTTGCTTGCATCATTTGGTTTTAGCTCATCAGACAAGAACTCAGATCTTTAAAGTCTTAATGTAACCACGACTGTTTACTATGTCTGCTTGCATGCATAAGAGATGTATGCTATTTGAAATAGCGCCCTTGGAGAAATTCGATCTCTCCTCACGGGTAACCATTTAGGAAAGTCTTTGGTGCAGAAGTATCTGGCCTACCTTCTGTTTCCCTTTGGAGTCTTATCATTTAGATTTTTTTTATTTCATTTTTTTTTAAAGAAAAGTGTTGTCCACACTTTTAAGTGGCAGTGCCATCCCCATTTGGCGCCACCTTCCCTTCATTTTTCAGTTTTGTTTGCAGTGACTGTTCTTGTGATCCGGTCAGAATGATAGCGTGATCCTTGGTTATCTGCTGGGCTCAGAATGCTGCTTCCAAAAGATGGCCTCTGCTTACAAAGGGCACCGTTCAGTTTTTACACACACACACACACACAAACTAAAATAACATCCTTTTCTGTGTGTATGTATGCTCAGAACAAAGCTCAGTTATTTGTATGATCAGCACTACTGACGGACTTGAGCTGTGTTTGCTTTTTTTTTTTTAAAAAGGAGCATCCCTTTCCGGAGGCTATTTCTTTAGGGTGAGGTTTATTGTCTTACTGAATACTTTCCCATCGCAGATGGAAGGGCTTCATGAAGTTTGAAAATGACTGTCCAGTGAGAGGGGGCAGGGTAAGCCATTAATTGGACGCATGCTGCATGTGGGAATGTGTCTCAATTCCAAGAATATTATTAATTGAGGATCGTTTAAACATGTAAGTTGCAAGCTGGGTCTTGGAAAAGCTTTACTGAGCCTCTGTTAATACAAACTGGCCTTAATATAAAATGTGTACATAAAAGGAACCTCCTTCTTCCAGATGGTAAAACCTGTTTAATTTTTATATTATCTTAAAATTACTTGCAATGCTGTTTTTGGAATAAAATGTGCCTTTCCTTTTATAAACAACAATTGTATATAGTTAAGCCAATGCCATCAGCCTTAAGAGATCTCTGTAGCATTTTGTGCCTTGAGCCAGACTTTTCTATATTAAAATCTTGTCACAAACCAGTTTAAATGGTCCACAAGTGTCCAGTAATTAATTTAATTTTCCTAATCCACTGGCAAAAGGATGAGCACTTGCTTTTCACATGCTTTGTGGTAGTGGTTTGGCAGGAGGGAATTTCGGCTCAGATTCTATTAAATAATGCATGTGCTTTTACATCATCTCCAACAGGTAGTAATTCTCTTCCATAGTAGTAACATGGTTGCCTTTATATTTGTTCCCAGGAAGTGGGGAAGTGAGAAGTGATCTAAGGTGGATGCATATTTTTTAATTATTACTTTTGTTTTTCTGGTGCTTATAGCACAGCTCTGCAGTCACTTAAGCCAACCTGTAACACTGGCAATAAAATAATTTTGTCTATTCTATGTAAAAGACTGTTTGTTTTATCTTGTAATAATGTATATGCTTTTTTTAAAAAAAAATCCAATTACCTATGTAATGATGTCTGAAACACTTTTAAAAAGTGCTATTTTTGTACAAAGATTAAAATAGTTTGCCTCCTTTGTATACTGATTACATTTTTTAAATGAAAGGAATAAACAAGTATCTACAGAGTTTGTATTTAATCTGGCTGGCCATATGGCTTGTGTATGTCTTGTCTCTTCTACTTTGCTCCAGTATTTTGCTATAACTCGCTGAAAAATCGTGGTTTCATATTGTTTCATGTTTCTGGTTATTTTATATTGCTGGCTTTATATTTTACTAATGTGGACACTGACAGCCAAGTATTAAACATCTAATAGTGTTCCTTAAACATTTAGATACGGTACTGAACTGCAGTATCCTCTACCTTAATTTTCTAAGGATACTTGTAGGATCCATATGAGGCTCAGAGTCATCACTGAAAATAAAGGAGATGCTAAAGCAACATTATCTTACGAATACAATTACAAAAGCTAAAAATTTTCATGGGTAAGAAATTTATAGTGTAGGGGAAAAAATTACATGACAAAGGAATGTCAAAATATGTCCCTTTAGAAATGTTTTTACTGGTATATCTTGGGTCATCAATCAAGTTCTTCAGTGCATTTGATAAAAGGAAACCATATGAAAATAAATAAAACCATATGATTTGTTTTCTCCTCGATTGTTATTCATTCTGCTTTGTTTTCTCTTAATCATGCAGAATTGTTAAGCGGAAAACAATACCCTAATTGAGAACTACTGAGGAGAAAGCCACTTCTCCTCCAATGCTGGCAGAGTTAGTACTGCATAAATACAGGGAGCAAACCCAATGCTAACCAGCATTGATGGTATTACCTAGCTGGGTGATGAAATGTTTGCAAGCAAACAACCAAGCTCAGAGCACCAAGGACTTCACAGTTCAATTCTGAGCTACATTTATTCTCTTCTATTGGTAAAGCTTTGTGCCTAAGGCAGGACTAGAAACTAGAAATCACAAATTCCTGGTTTCTAGCCTGATGCCTTAATCATTACACCAAACTAGCCCCATAACACTCTTTGATGTGGATTTTCTTCTAAATGTACCAGAGTGTGGGAATTTTGATTCCTGGAAGCCCTCACTCACCTTTTCTGCTCTTTCTTGGATTGTTTTCCAATCTCTATTAAAATACTTTCTTTTTAAAGCCATTCCTTCTGTTGCTGATTTCATTATTACCCATTGCTGGTTGAGTCCATAACGGATTAATTTGAATTAGAATTGAGATTCAGATGGAGCCCTGGTTGAAGAGCAGTTGCTACAAAAGTGAGGAAGAGGACTCAACACACTCTGGAAAGGGAAAGATTTCTTCCCCCGTCCCCAAAAGGAGGAAGTGATGCAATAACTGATTGGAGACTTCCTACTTTGAGGCACAGAAGCAACAATTTGTTGGCCAATTGTCAAGTATCCTATTTTCTGGGAGATCTACTCTATATAGATAGTCCTTGACTTACAATCATTCATTTAATGACCATTCAAAGTTATAATGGCATTGAAAGAAGTGAGGTGACTGTTTTTCACACAACCGTTGCAGCATCCCTGTGGTCATGTGATCAAAATCCGGATGCTTGGCAACTATTTTATTTATGTCCCGGGGTCATATGATCATCTTTTGCGAACTTCTGACAAGCAAAGTCAGTGGGGAAGCCAGATTCACTTAAGAACCATGTTACAAACTTAACAACTGCAGTGATTCATTTAACAACTGGCAAGAAAAGTCATAAAATTGGGCAAAACTCATTGAACAGCTGCCTTGCTTACCAACAGTAATTGTGGGCCCAATTGTCATAAGTCGAGTACTACCTGTATACTTTTTCCACAGAGTGAAAATAATACAAATTTTAAGTTAAAGGTAGGAGATAGAAACAAAGGAAATAAGAGATGAAAAGAAGAGCAAAAAAAATAAGAGGCTTCCAATCTCCATTAACAGTTACAGGTATATTTTATTCTCTCTGGTCACATCAGAGTTTTCTTTAAAATCATCAAATCCATACATGATCAGTTGATTTCTTTTTTTCAGCAAAAAGCCTGTAAGGGTTTCCAGAGACTGCTACAAATATAATCTTGTTCTAAGTAAACAATTTTGCCATCCATATACTTACATCACAAACCGTTTCTTCATTCTGGGTGTTTCAGAATCTTTCCATTATTTGCATATATAGTTGTCTTGCAACAGTGATTGTATATAAAAATAATCTTCCATAGGTTTTTTCTACTTGTCTCTCCATTAATCCCAACAAAACAAAGTTATGGTTTTAGTTAAATCTTTGTCTTCAAAATTGTTTGTAATCAATATAGGTGCTTGAACCCAAAATATTCTGGCTTTTTTACAAGTTCGCCAAAGATAATAAAATAATCCTCAATGTTGTCCATGTTTTCAACTTTGAGCTACATTCTAGATAATTTTTTCTGGAGTCGTATACTAACAGTATATGATATTTTGTAATGTATTTTGTAAAAATTATCTTGAGGGTTAAAATAATATGAGTTTCAATCCTTTCAACCACATGTTCGCCTGCTATTCCAACAATATGTTATGAGCAAAATGCTTAACCTGTTTTATCATTATCTTTCACTTGTTCGTCCTCCATTTCAAATTTCAGCAAGAGTTTATACATTTTGGCAATTATACGTTCGTCATTTGTACACAATTCAACTTGAAATTCCATCTGCAATTCCAGATGCCATGTTATGCTGTGCCATTGAAAATTCAATTAAATTGTTCTCTTGATTTCATCTTACATTGGGGCACATACTCTTCCCATTGCCCATTATTTCTTTCTCCTGATCCGTGTGGCAACATATATGAAAGGACTATGAAGTGCTGGGCAGAAGGCTGAAAAGCCTGGAAGCTCAAGCGATGTTTTCTTTATTCCATAATGATAACTTGGGAATAGAGAGAACAATACTGGAAATAAACAGCTGGCCATACAGTAGGTGCCATTAGTAAGGTTTTGGATTATTTTATACTTGGGAGATGCTTCTGGGACTCTGGCAATACAGGAGTGTATTTCTTACAGGAAGTGGGCAAGTGTGTTTAGAAGGAAAACTTCATCCAGAAATCTGTAAATTGAACGCTGCGGTGGTGGCGGTGGGTGGAGACGAAGCCCAGGAAGTGGTATCCTCATGGATCACAAGCTACAGAATGCGATGCAACTCCCAAAAAATTGCAAAAAAGCAATCCTACGCTGCATCAACAGAAACAGAGTCAAGAAAGACAAGTCATTGTTTTACTCTGTTCTGCATTAGTTAGGACACCTAGAACCCTGGATCCTCTTCTGGGCTCTGCGTTTGAGAGAGAACGCTAACACATTGGAGCATGTTGGAGGACAGCAATCTGGTGAAAGGGCCTGGAAAGAATAAGCTATGAGGGAAGGTTGGATGTTTGTATGTTGTATGTTTGTATGTTGTATGTTTAACTGGGAAAGAGTGTAGGCAGACAGGAAGATTGTCATGCCAAATGTAGAGCTGAGTTAAAAGTTGTTTCAGGGATAAGGTATGAGGAAAAAATTCCTAATGATAGAAACACTACAAGAGAGTCCTATGGAAGCTGGCAGACTCTACTTCACTGGAGGATATTTAAACTGGATGGCCATTTGTTGGGAATGCTGTAGGTGTGGATTTCTAATGAATTCAAGTTTCTTCCAACCCTTTTGTATTCTGTATGATGCTATTTTTATAGACCAACACCAGTTTCTTAGCTTAATGTTTTAGTTGGCAACCAACCTTCAAGTTCATATGAAGGGATTATTTTTGACTCGGCCTTCCATCTTTCCGAGGTTGGTAAAATCGGGACCCAGATTGCTGGGGGCAATATGCTGACTCTAAACCACTTAGAGAGGGCTGTAAAGCACTGTGAAGTGGTGTATAAGTCTAAGTGCTATTGCTATTTTTATATAAGAGGATAGTCTGGGCTACTTTACATGGAAGTTAGTTCTCTCTCAGCATGCTGCAATATTTGACTCGGAGACAGAGAGCTAATTCTCACGTGACAAACCTGAAAAAAACAAATCATTTTTTTAAAATATAAAGATTAAAAGTTATGACGACTGCTTCAGGTATAACTTCCAGCTGAATACCATAATGATTCAAATCAGAGTGCCCTATTTTACACTGCAATTAACTCAAGAGGGCAGCATTGCTATGTTGGCTGTAGGAAAGTTGGCTGTCCTTTCAACACCATGAAGAGTTTTGGAAATCTAGAATAAAAACAAGGAGAAAAAAGTATATACAGAGGGGAACCGGTATTTTAAAAATCTGTAGAAAAAGATTAGTTGTAGGTAGAATTTGATCAAGGCCTTGGCCAAAATGTTAATTTCAACGCAGACCAAAGGCAAAACTTGTTTGAGGCTTCCGTGGATAAATCTGTGACTGCTTGTGTTTATGTACTGTAAATAAAACAGTGGCCTTTATAATCCAGATGATATTCTTGGAAGCAAGAGATCATTTGTCCTCCCCCCCCCCCCCAAGTGTTTTCTGTCTGCTGCTTGCTGGGATTTATTGAAAGATTTTGGGGATTGATCAAGATACTAATGCCCTTGAGATAATCAAGATCATTTAACTGCTACTTATGGTGGGATAGCTATGGCCTTCTGGATTAATCATCAGCCCCAGCAGCTCCAGCCAGGTGAGCAAATATAACATCTGGAGCAGTTTCCTTTCTCCCTGGCATAACTAAGCTCTGCAATTTTGAGATGATTCGTTGTCATTTTACACCACTTCGTGGGGTCTTGAGAATTCTGGTGCAATGAAAGTAAGAGCCCGCTCTTGATAGACACCCATGTCCTTATTTGAGGAATATTTATTGTTCTTAGCATGAGCAGATATAGGCAAACCTGGGAAGGACCAGCACTGAGTACTGAAAAGGAAGGAGTATGCTTTGACTACAGAAAAGTTATTTATCATCCTGACTATGACAGAGCATTGAGATGGTCAGAAAGTAAAATGAAGTGGAGCCGGTAAATTAGTGCATTCTGCAGAAGTATTTACACCAACAACCAAAGCTGTTTCTATTTATGCCATTGTGGGATTGTTTTTTAAGCAACCAAAAGGAAATAGGACAATACAGAAACCCTTGCATACTATACTATTGGATGGGGAAATGGTATTTGAGGTAACCGAGACAAATATATTCTTTAAGATGTAGCTTTGGATAAAACCAATCCCCAGATATAGATCAGAGTTCCCTCATCTTTGTGGGTATCTTGGACTTTTAACTCCCAGGCATCATGGCTTAAATGTAGGCTTAAGAGCAGCTCTGATGTCTAGCCAAATGGTCAAGTAGCTGTGAATGCTGGGAGTTGTATTCCATATATTTTGGAGCTTGGGAAATATACCTTTCTTATGGGAAATTCTCACATACAAATTGTTGTCCCCTGTCACCCTACAATGTTGATGAATTTCTAACGAAATACCTGAAATACCTTGGGAATTTCAATGGAAAAGTATGTGGTATAAAGGTCTATTCCTAGACTTTCAGAATAACAGAGTTGGAAGAAACCTTGGAGGGCATCTAGTCCAAACCCCTGCTCAAGTAGGAGACCATGCCATTTCAGACAAATGGCTATCTAATCTCTTCTTAAAGATTTCTAGTGATGGAGCACCCATAACTTCTGGAGGAACATTGTTCCACTGATTAATTATTCTCACTGTCAGGAAATTTCTCCTTAGTTTTAGATGGGATCTCTCCTTGACAGGTTTCCATCCATTACCTCTTGTCCTGCCTTAAGATGCCTTTTTTATTTTTTAAAAGTTGCCACAGGACATATTCCAATGCCAAAAAGCAGATTTTTTTAATGATAAATTTTATAAAAATAGTTTATCTTTTTACACAAGTGTCCATTCAGGAAGTGCATGATTAGAGCATAGTGCTTGCAATCAGATACCCATTCAGTTCATAATATTTTTGGTAACCTGTCCATAAGAAATTGTTTGTCATAACATTGTAGCTGACCTCATGTACAGGTGGTCCTCAACTTACAACAGTTCATTTAGTGACCATTTGAAGTTACAACAGCACTGAAAAAAGTGACATGATCATTTTTCGCACTTATGACCACTGCAGTATCCTCATGGTCACATGATCAACATTCAGATGTTTGGCAACTGACTCATATTTATGTCAGTTGGGGTGTTCTGAGGTCATGTGGTCTTCTTTTGTGATCTTCTGATAAGCAAAGTCAATGGGGAAGCCAGACTCACTTAACAATGGTATTACTAATTTAACAAGAGTCACTTAACAAATGGGGCAAGAAAAGTCATAAATGGGGCAAAACTCACTTAACAAATTTCTCACTTAGCAACATAAATTTTGGGCTCCATTGTGGTCATAAGTGAAGGACTACCTGCACAGAGACAATGGTATGTAACACTGACCGTAATTTTTTTTTCCACATCACTTGAAACTTTTGCCTGTGACAGTAATGAATACAGGGACGGACATTCATCTCTCTCTACAATAATTAAAAACTGAAAGTGGCTTTTTAGAATAATAGTCACAACATAATCATTATATTCGCTGTCCGTTTGTGTGGTGTGCCTATTTTATGAAAGAATTGTATGCATGTGTCTGTGTACCTGAATTTTTCAATACAGAGGGATTCCTGCTACACAGAAAATGAGCTAAAACCCGGGAGAAATTAATTGGTTCAGAGCCACAATTGGCCTTGTGTCTCAGTTCCTCAGATCAGCCCCCTCCAACCTTGTGTCCTATAGATAGACTCCAACTACATCTCCCAAATTCTACAATGGTCAAGAATTCAGGGAGTTGTAAAGGCAGCATTTCTGGCAATACTGGGACATCTCAAATACTGCATCCAGTTTTGGTCACCACACTACAAAAAAATGTTGATACTCTAGAAGAAGTGCAGAGAAGAGCAACCAAGATGGTTAGGGGACTGGAGACTAAAACATACAATGAATGGTTGCAGGAACTGGGCATGGCTAGTCTAGTGAAGAGAAGGACCAGGGGAGACAGGAGAGCA
>JANHFL010003715.1:120234-137816 GCA_032468155.1 Oxyrhabdium leporinum | reverse complement strand
CCCCACCCACCCCGCTCTAAAGGAAAGAAGCAGGCAAATGAGCAAGGTGGCAGTGATAAGAAAGGTAGCCAACACAGGGAATCTTGCTCAAGGATCCACCAGAATCTAGTACCCAAGGTATGTCCGCATAACTACAACCTTGTTTTCAGCTGTGCTATTTTATTATTATTATTATTGTTATTATTATTATTTAAATTTATATACCGCCCCATTCCAAGGACTCGGGGCGGTTTACATATACCAGGACCTCATAATTATAACCTACATTATCATGAATATACACATGATTGTTTGCAAGAAAATGTACTTTTTAAAGCAGAACCCAAGTCCACATGGAAGCCATAGTTTTGTGCATACAGTCCTTGAGTTATGACCACAAATGAGCCCAACATTTATGTTGCTAAATGAAGCATTTGTTAAGTGAGTTTTGCCCTACTTTTTACGATTTTTCATGCTACAATTGTTAAGTGAATCAGTGCATTTGTTAAGTTACTAACATGATTGTTAAGTGAATCTGGATTCCCCATAGACTTTGCCTATCCAAAGGTTGCAAAACCTGATCAAGTGACCCCAGGACACTGAAAACCATCATATAAATATGAACTCGTTGCCAAGCATCTGAATTTTGATCAGGTGACTATAGGGGATGCTGCAAAGGTCGTAACTGTGAAAAACGGTCATAAGTCACTTTTTCAGTGACGTAACTTTGAACGGTCACTAAATGAAAGTCGAGGACTACCTGTATTAGTTATGGAGCTCCTGTTGGGCATGCAGTAAGTCCCTGATTCAAGTTTCAGCAAGTTTTTCAAGTAGAGTTGAAAAAACCCTGATGGAAATGTTGAAAAACTTGCCAATCAGTGCTGACACCACTGAGCTAAATGGATCAGTGATCCGATTCAATATAAAACAGGGCTACTAAAAACTGGGCCGCAAAAATCTGGATGACCTCTAGCAAACTGAGTTGAGTTGCTCAACGGGTTTTTCTAGTTGAAATTTGATATAAGTGCAATATAAGGGAGATTCTTGTATGCTCATGGTCAGATGGTACAGCTTCTCTGCCCTGTACTTTTACTTTTCCCTTGAATAGCTAAATATTTTTTTTCTCAAATAGATTAGTATTTGCCTAATTTGTATATAACATTGGAAAAAAAATATGGAGTATGTCATTGAGAGGCAAATCTCTTTATGTGACCTTTAGTTCTAAGGCATCGGAAAGTTCATGCAGTGCTACTAAGACCAAAAGAAACCAGAGAACTCAACAAGGTAACGACAGGCTCAGAACTAAAGGATGAGAAAAAACTGCCCAGGCTAGAGGTTCCAGATCTCCAATTCATTCAGGTATGATTCAATCTGGGGAGGAGCCAAGCCACTAGGAGTCACCACCACTAGGCCTACCAAATCCCCTGCAAAAAAACAGATGACCACTGTATGGCACACATTAGAATTTCTGTATCTCTCTGCTGTCATCTAGAGGTCACCTGGAACTCTGCAGGCCAGATGCGGGAGTACCATAATTTGCTTCCCCCACCTCCTCAATTTTAATGGCAATGCCAATAACAGTTGTTGGGGTGGCCAGAGGTTTCCTTCACATGCCTGAAATTCCAAATAAGGAAGTTCTTCATTTTGGCAACCTGATGATCCTCCTAAAGAAGTAATCAGGGACCAAATTATAAAGCTGTAAAAACATGTGCTACTGATCAGAGAGAGGTATTTGCCAGTACAGGAAGTCCTTGCCTTATGACCACAATTGAGCCCAACATTTATGTTGCTAAGTGAGAATTGTTAAGTGAGTTTTGCCCTGTTTTAGAACCTTTTTTTAATACTTGTTAAGTGAATCACTGCAGTTTTTAAATTAGTAACATGGTTGTAAAATGAATCTGCTTTCCCCATTTACTTTGCTTGTCAGAAGGTCGCAAAAGGGATCACATGACCCCAGAACACTGCAACCGTCATAAATATGAGTCAGTTGCCAAGCATCTGAATTTTGCTCATGTCATTGCATTGATGCATTTGCAATGGTTGTAAATGTGAAAAATGGACATACAGTAAGTCACTTTTTTCAGTGCTGTTATAACTTTGAGCAGTCACTAAATGAACTGTTGTATGTCGAGGACTACCTGTATCAGCTGGAAGCTAGCTTTATCTATAACAGGTGTGTCCGACCTTGGCAACTTGAAAAGTTGTGGACTTCAACTCCCAGAATTCCCTAGCCAGCAGAGGGAACATCATAAGGGATAGAAAATAAGATCAATGTGGAAAGAGTTTGTACTTTCTTGGTACTGTTGAAAAACAACATTCTCTGACCTGAAGCATGGATAGGAATTTAACTCATCCTTTTCCCTAATTCTTTTTGGAATAGCTTCTCCACGAAGGGCAGCTTTCTAAACTGTGGCAAGGAACCTTTGGCCAGCAACCTGTGGCCATCAAGGCCTTTCCTCCTTTGTGCCACCAACAATTTGCATCTGAGTGGGCCGTGTACAGCCTCCCATTGATGAACCATGAAAATGTGGTACGACTTGTGACTGCTGGATATGGGGGGCCAAGTGAAGAACATTGGGGTCTCCTGGTACTGACACTATACCCATTGGTAAGAGCCATGGGCAAAAATGGGTGAAAGTGATTGGGGTTTGGTGTTAAAAAATAAAAGTGATCTTGTACGTGTCTATGTGCAGGGAGCTAGTTTGGATAAGGCACCAGGTTAGAAAGGGGGAGACTGGGAGTTCTAGTCCCACCTTAGCCCTGAAAGCTAGCTGGGTGATTTTGGGCCAATCACTCTTTCTCAGCTCAACCCACTTCACAGGACTGTTGTTGTGGGGAAAATAGGAGGGTGTGTTGGATATGTTCACCACCTTGAATAATTTGTAAAAACAATAAGCACGTTTAATAAGCACATAAAGATACAAGAATTTGAGCCATCCTCTCATTGCCCAATCAGAAGCAGATGGCCATGGTTTGCAGTTCCTCTCCCTACAATCCAGTAAATTGTCTTCCATTCCCATTCCTTCTTCAAAGCCTTAATTTGAATATAAAGAAATAATCCTATTTAAAAACCCATTTTTAAACGTTAATCTTAACTTTGGATGAAGAGCCAGATCAACCTATGTCTATAATATTGATATTCACAACTGCAATTAATATTGATATAATTTTTACTTTTCTCTTTTTATCCTTAATACTTCATAAGCTTTGTAGAATATAGTAAAGGCAGTCCTCAACTTATGACCACAGTTGAGCCCAAAATTTCAGTTGCTGAGATATTTGTTAAGTGAATTTTGCCCCATTTTGCAAGCGTTCTTGACACAGTTGTTAAATGAATAACCGCAGTTAAGTTAGTAACACAGTTGTTAAATTAATCTGGCTTCACCACTGACTGACTGTCAGAAGGTTGCAAAAGGTGATCACATGACCTTGGGACACTGCAACCATTATAAATACAAATTGCCAAGCATCCAAATTTTGATCACATGACCACAGGGAACTTGCAATGGTCATAAGTGTGAAAAATGATCATAAGACACTATTGTAATTTTGAATAGTCACTAAATGAACTGTCATAAGTCCAGGACTCCCTGTACGTTTATAAATTTTAATCATGGTACATCAATCTTGCTGCACTGAAGTCTGCAGTGAAATGATACAACCTATCAAGATTTATAACATTACAATAAAACAAAAGTAAGGGGAAAAAAAACTATACCTGGGCATTGGAGGAGTCTATTATCCAAAATTATTCTGTCACTTTGCGTAACCCAGATGCATCCTTCACCCTAGTCATGAAAAGATGAACGCTGATGTCAGCCATCTTGTGTTTGGGTGTAAACTGAATCAGCTGCATTTTTTTCAAAGGGATCCCTACGGAAATTCCTCAGCCATCACATTTGTTCCTGGGATATCAGCATCCGGCTCGGATCATCCCTTGCCAGTGGCCTCGCTTTCTTACATCAGGAGAAACAGAAGGAAGGTAGGACAGCCAGACTATTCAGCAGGAAGCCACAGGATGATTTTTGTCCTGCAGACTTCCTGATGGACCACTTGTGACCCCCGAAGCACCATCAGGGAGGGGATGGAGCCGGCTGGGTACCAGAGCTGTGGTGGCGCAATGGTTAGAATGCTGTATTGCAAGCTAATTCTGCTGACTGCCAGGGGTTCAGTCCTCACTGGCTCAAAGTTAACTCGGCCTTCCATCCTTCCGAGGTTGGTAAAATGAGGACCCAGATTACTGGGGGCAATATGCTGATTTTGTAAACTGCTTAGAGGGCTGTGAAGCGGTATATAAGTCTAAGTGCTATTGCTATTGCTATCCACAGGTAGTCTTCGACTTACAACAATTCATTTAGTAACTGTTCGAAGTTACCAAGGTATTGAAAAAAGTAACCTATGACTGTTTTTCACACTTATTATGACTGTGGCAGCGTCCCCGTGGTCACGTGATCAACATTCAGACACTTGGCAACTGACTCATATTTATGACAGCTACAGTGTCCCAGGGTTATGTGATCAAATTTTACCACCGTCTGACAAGTAAAGTCAATGGGGAAGCCAGATTCACTTAACAACCATGTTACTAACTTAACAACTGCAGTAATTCACTTAACAACTGTGGCAAGAAAAGTCGTAAAACGGGGCAAAACTCACTGAACAACTATCTCGCTTGGCAATGTAAATTTTGGGCTCAATTATGGTTGTAAGTTGAGGACTCTCTGTATTTATAAAAACCCCAATCCAATATGTAAAGGTTATATTGGATTGAGGATTTTATGATAAAAGCGGGAATAGCGATTGCAGGGAAGAGCTCTTTTTCATATTATATTATCTCTACTACTTGGGGAGGGGGTTTCATGGGAGTAGGATCAAATAAAAAAACAGCAAGTATCAGAAAGTAAACTGGAATTCAGCATTGATATCCAGGGGATCTGGGTTGATCACAAAAAGTATTCAATTCTCACAGGCTAAATTACTAGATAACATTACTCAAAGAGTAATACCAAAAAACCCTCCTTTTAAAGTTTGGCTGGTGAGATACAAGGAAAGGTGGATAGGAAAGCAGCACCAAACTGAGCATATGCTCAGAGACCATTTTATTCCTTAATTCTAAGAACTGTGTTCCCCTATTATCACTCCCAAAACATTATTTAGCACCTGGCTTCACGTTCTACTAAAAAAAAAAGTTTGCATTTATTGTATTTATGGAAAACATGTATATATATATATATTTGATTATTTTTTTAAAAAATCAGAGCGGTGTATATATATATAGTGATGTTCAGTACATGCTATAGTTCTGCAATCTCTCCAGATACTATGCTGAGAATGTGGGTAAAATATATCTGTGTCTAAGGCAAGCAGAGAAGTCAGCCTTCTAAATGTATTGTTACTTCTTCTGTAAGGAGAGGGAGATTAAGTAGAATGGAGGTGGGGAAATGGAGATAGTAAATCCTTTTTAGGATCACTTTGGGAGAATGCATGTTAAAATGTTCCTGCCTCAGTTAAACCACAGGGAAAGAGGGTGGTAATCTCTCTGATGTATTTGTTTTCTCCATGCAAATTTTTGCACTCAGGATAATCCGATGCTGCCTTTGTTTACTTGTTTTGTTCCTTTATTTCTGAATCTCAAAAAGTAAAATATTATTTGAATGTTTGGCTTTAATCTGAAAAGGACTACCAATTTAATTTCTTCTCCCTGATCACACTCCCTAAGTGTGTGTACATTTCTTTGCATAGATATGTATGTCGATATATGAATTCAAAGGAAGAATATTCCAGTACCTTTATTCACATTAAAAAAAATAATCCAATCTCTTTTGAAACTTCAGCATTTGTTAAGCACACGTAGTCCTCAATTTACGACAATTGAACCCAAAATTTCTGTTACTGAGACAATTGTTTAATGAGTTTTCCCCCATTTTATGATCTTTCTTGCCACAGTTGTTAAGTGAATCATTGCAGTTGTTAAATTAGTAACACGGTTGTTAAGTGAATCTGCTTTCCCCATTGACTTTGCTCGTCAGGTTGCAAAAAGTGACCACATGATCCCGGGACACTGCAACCGTCATAAATGTGAGTCAATTGCCAAGCATCTGAATTTTGATCATGTGACCATCCTCAATGGTCGTGTGAAAAACAGTCATAAGTCCCTTTTTTCAGTGCCATTGTAATTTTGAATGGTCACTAAATGAACTATTGTAAGTACTACCTGTACTGTAAGAGAGGGAGAGGCTTTGTCATAGGTGTTTCTCTGAATAACAACCTGCATTTCAACCATGATATACTCTGCATAGAGCCTCCTCTAGTTTTAAATTTACCTGGGAAAAGTTTAAATGGGAAAATATGTTTTCTTCTTGGATAAGAAGGGAGGAATCTAACAGTTATCCAAGAGATATGATTCAGAAGTCGGGGTGAAAGCCAAGTCTATTTGGGTTTTGTCATTGCATCCAGAGATCTTTCCTGACTTTCTTTAGTGACCATCATTGCATTTTGTAGTGGTCAGTTCCATAAATAACATCAATATTTAAAATAAAATAACACCAGAGCTAATATTGTCAGTTGTGAACTTGCCTGGAGCATCAGTTTCAGTGACTGAAATGTGGTACCATGATTAGACAGCAAAATATCTTTTTTGTACTTTCTACTGAGCCTAGTCAAAATTTATTACTTTGGTAACATGCAGATGTTCTATCATTACCAGAGCAAACAATCAGAGCTAATGGGAACTGAGATTCAGTGATATTTATAGTGCCAAAGATCTGCCACGCTGGCTGTTATCTGACTGCCAGCAGCTCTCTAGAGTTCGAAGCAGAAATATTCTGCCTGATGTCTTTTAACTGGAAATATCTGGGCTTGAACCTTATGAATGGAAAATATCTATTCTTCAGTTAACCTATCTAGGCTCCTTTTAGCTCATTCACCTGACTTATTACACTATGCCATCATCTGGTTTATGAGACTTTTACGTACCAAGTGATACTAGGCAGTATGGATTTTAACCAAATTTTCCTTACCATGCAGTTTCTTCTCATGTTTCAATAAGCTATGTTTAAACAAACAATGGTGTGATGTGTGAATCCAGTCTTCCTTTCTCCACTCTAACTGTCCTGTTCATGGTTTAATAAGGTCATACGAGGTTAAGATGACAACTTTGTTGAAACTTTTTATTTTTTTCCATGTCAGGCCTGCATAAACCTGGGGTGGCTCATCGTGACCTCAGTAGCCAGAATGTACTGGTGCGGGAAGACAGGACTTGTGCTATAACTGATTTTGGCTTTGCTATGACACTCCCTCTACGACATGAGCAGTCAAGAAAAGGTCCTGCAGAAGCCATCGTGCACAAGGTACCATAGATCATCATCTTTATCTAACGACCCCATAATCCCTTGCGGGGTGGAGTCTGGGCAACTGAATGGAGCTAGCAGAATGTTTTAATGGCCCAATGCCCTTCCTGTCACCAATGCGGAGTTTTGTTCAGCAGATATAGTCTCAGTGTGCCCAGAGAGAGAAATATCTGCCTCTACCCAGGATCGAACTCACAGCCTCCTGATTGTGAGGCGAGAGCTCCACCTCTAGGCCACTGCACTACTCCCCCAAAGCACCATAGAGGACATAGAAAATTCCAAAGAGATCTAAAAAATCTGATCAAGTTCTTTTTAAATTCATTTACTTACATTGAACTTCAAGCCCCAAGCAACTAATATCCAAACTCACAAAATGACAACCATCATCACGACACAGTTCAGACAATAGTTAACAACAGAGATTACCCTATGATATTTATTCCCGTAGAGATGCAGAATCAGTATGTCTGATTCCAGCATTGTGTTTGAGATGTGACAGCATCCTGGTAGTTCCATATAGCACTTAGCAACAGCACTTTAGACTTACATACCACTTCACAGTGCTCTACAGCCCTCTCTAAGCAGTTTACAGAGTCAGCATATTGCCCCCAATAAACTGGGTCCTCATTTTATCAACCTCGGAAGGATGGAAGGCTGAGTCAACCTTGAACCGGTCAGGATCAAACTGCTGGCATCGGCAGAATTAGCCTGCAACACTGCATTCTAACCATGGCTCTTTCTCTCTGATATTGTACTGTTTTGAGATGGACTATATAAAATTTGGGCATAACCAGTTCTTGCTCCATTGGCATTTCCTCTAGGCAGGAGCTCAACGCTACGTAGCTCCCGAAATTTTGGATGAGAACCTAAATCTGCAGGACGTGGGCTCTGCACTGAGGCAAGCGGATATCTATTCCCTGGCACTGGTGCTGTGGGAGATCCTGATGAGATGCTCTGCACTTTTCCCAGGTAAGCCATTATGGAATTCCACAATTCCCAGCCTGCATGGCCGAAGACCTTGGATGAGAATTACAAGAGTTGATGTCCAGTAGGTTTGCCTTTGTAATCATTTAATTGCCAAGGTCCCTTCCAAAGAATTCTGGGAGCTTAGTTTGATGAGAATTCTTGGCTCCCATAATTGGCTGGCTGTAAGGAAAAGATAAACTGGAACCTGCTGTTCATGTCAAAAGCAATTGTAGTTTATGTAGAAGATAAATTATGTCTAGCCATTTTAGAGAAAGGTAAATGTGTGCTGCGTAACAGATAGAGGAAACCACTATAATGAAAGTTTCAGTGCAAGCTGGAAGAAAGAGTGTAAATTATCGTTGCCCATATCCCTTTATTCTTATTGTTGGTTATCTTGGATAGAAAAGTGGTGTGTGTGCGTGTGCGTGAATTTTCTATTATAGTAAAAACACATGGAGAAAATTTATCTATTTGGCACATAATCAGTAAAAAGAAGTCCTACACAGATATATCTATGTAGAAAACAGGAATTAAATCCAACTTGAGAATTTCTCTATATCATGGTAAAGTATATTCTTAATTTAGAAAGACCAAGGATGAATGCAGACGTGTCCTTTGAAGTACAGAAAGGATGAGCTCCTTTTTCCCTTATTCTTGGAAAGTTCAGAATGCCAAACTTTTCTGGATTGAACTAGAAGCAACTTAAAGCAAGATTCTAAGTATGAAGCTTCATTTGAATCATTCCCCAGAGTTAAACTTCTTCTCTTACCTCTTGCCATACCATTGCATCATATTCTATCCCTTATTGGTATCATTATTATGATTATTATTACTCTGCTGCTTTGCATGTACATGGAGGCTTCTGCAGTAAGACACATTCCTTGTATGTCTAATCACACTTGACCAAATAAATCTATTCTATTCTATTCTATTCTAATTCTATTCTAATTCTATTCCCAATTCTAATTCTAATTAATTCCATTATGCACACAGAAATAGAACACATCGTTTATATATGGTGCAAAATCATGGTTTGTTCAGCCATACTTTTTAGAATAAAGCACCATTTCTGCGTCCAAACAATAAAGTAACATAGACCATGCTTTACAAAGAGTGAGGCTGGGCAGCATGATGTTTGAACCCAACCTTAGAGTCTTAAGAGACAAGGTCACAGGGAAAGGTAGGCAGCAGAGAAAGGAAAAACCAGGGTCTTGTGCTGTTTACTTTTTAGCTGTTTCTGCTGTTCAGCTGAGCAATATAACAGGCAAAGAATGATTTAAATCTCCTCAAATCTTTTTCAGTTAAGCAGCAGAAAAACAGTTCTCCCTACAATCTTTTAGTTTAGTGTTTTTCAAACTTAAGGCTGGGGAATTCTGGAGTTGTCATCCACACATCTTAACGTTACCAAGTTTGAAAAACACTGTTTAAATTTCGCTGCTCAGTTAAATAACTAGAAAATAGCAGAGAAATAAGTCGGCAGGTCCAGAGTGGGATAATTCTTGGGCAGATGGGTGTAAGAGACTGTGGGGAGATTAGGAAAGAAAAAGATTGGAAAGTAGACCTAAACAATCAAGAAAGAGGAGGCAATTTAGTTGGCAGCTTATCTTGTAAATAGCAACTTACTCCAGGTGGCAAGAAATAGGGGGAGGAAGCATTGCAAACCGTTCAGAGACTCTGCCTGAATTTATGCAGACAACTGAGGGTGCAAAATTCCTCTCAGTTTCCCAGATTCTGTACTTACCAAAGGCTAACATTAAATATACCTTACAAGTAGTCGACTTACGACCTCAATTGAGCCCAAATTTTTTGTTGCTAAGTGAGACAGTTTAGTGAATTTTGCCCCATTTTACAACCTTTCTTGCTACAGTTCTTAAGTGAATCATTGCAGGTGTTAAGTTGGTTGTTAAGTGAATCTGGCTTCCCCCATTGACTCTGCTTGTCAGAAGGTCTCAAAAGGGGATCACATGACCTCGGGACACTGCCGTCATCAATGTGAATCAGTTGCCAAGCATTTGAATTTTGATCATGTGACCATGTGGATGCTGCAGTTGTATGAAAAAATGTTATGTCCCTTTTTTCAGTGTTATTTCAAATGGTCACTAAATGAACTGTTGTAAGTCAAGGACTAACCTCTACTAACATCTTGGTAGTTCACTCATCAGGGTGGGTTTGACGATGGGGATACCCTGCAGATTAGATAGTCCTCACCTGTTTTGAAACTCAAGACTTACTCACTGGTTTCAAACTTTCTTTATGACTTATGGACATCATTTTACTACTATGCATTACACAAGCCCAGGCTTACAAAAACAGAAACAGTTATATTCAGTTTTTCCAAGCATTGGGTCTTCTTTAAAGACACATCTTCATTATGTGCCTTAAAAAAATTTTTTTTAGCTTCATTTGTGCTAAGACAGACTTTCCCTGTACCCCATAATGGGATCCTACACAGAGGATATCATACTTAATATGTTTTGATTGTTCTTTTTCCCTCCCACTGTTAACTAAGATTATAGTCCTAACAATATCCAATTTTCTTAATATGAAAGGTGTAGTTGATTCTTTTTTTCCCAAAGGATAAGAATAGTTTTGATTTCAACCAGTGATATTTTTTTTTTTTAGAAATGAGAATGTACAAACATCTGCTCACTTCTTCCAGGTCATTTTGGGTGAGCCCTTACCATAACCAGATGCTGAAATTACATCTGATACGTTTCAGTTTGAGAGCCAAATTGGCCTAAATAATAGCCATAGCGCTTACATTTACATACTGCTTCACAGTAGGTATATAAATAAGGTGTAGGCTCTATGAGAGTTTGAGGTGTGTTTTTTCCCCTTTTTTTTAGGATCAATTCAATTATTACTACTTCTAGTAAAAAAATAATGATTCATTTATTGCAGGCTGTCAATAATCTTATGCATAGCAGGCTGTCACGATGGGGTGTGAAGGAATTGCTCTTTGTTCATAAAGGATCTGGCACTAAAACAGCTTTTAATTTGTATCTGAATCCAGAACTCACCCCTCTGATTGTATCACAAGTTACACCCCTAACAAGTTTTGATTTTACAAATCTAGTACAGTAAGGATAAATGCATCTCCTTTATTGTTTCGAGTGCATATGCCTTTTGATGCAGACATGATGGCAGAACTGTGCTGGGCTCCAAAGCAAACCTCTTAGACTGACTGTCTAATGAGTGAGAGACCTCAGGCCTCCTGCCCCTTTTGCTACCATTGAGTAGGGGCAGGAGAAGGGGGGGTGTCCTAAAGTCCCCGTTTCTCTGCTATGGCTACAGTAGCAGGTCTGAGCCCATAGCTATTTCCCCACCCAGGCTTCTCAGTCTCCCTTCCTAACTGAGGAGAGGAACAGAGGAGTTTGGAGATGGCCTTGAAGAAGGAATCCAAGGGCCACTTTGTAAACATCAACTTGGCCCAGATTGGGGATGAAGGCGGGAAGAAAAAGATCAAGATAACTAGCTGCACTTGGCTAATATAAAAGGGAAGAAGAGAATCTCCTTCAGGTTTTCAAGATTTGATTATTATACCCTGTAGTAACAACAACAACAACAACAATAACAATAGAGTTCCATTAGTTCACAGTGTCTGTTTCTTGACTGGATCTTCCTGAAAAGAACTGATAAAATGAGGCTACAGTGCTGGTATAGCCGACTGAGGTGACAGCTGCCTGTGGGGGAAGCTGTGGTTTCTCTTCCTTCCCTCCCTCCATGCTACTTGCCTGCTGCTGCTATCAAGGCTCCCAGGCACCATGTGTGTTTTTTGTTGTTGCAAGGTTTAAGGCAAAACGACAGGAGGGGCAAGGTCGAGATCCGGAGCCCCTGTGCTGGCAGCCTCCAAGATGCAGCCACCCTTGCCTTCACTATTTGCATATCCCCTGCTTTGGTATGCAAGTAAAAAAAATAAAGCCTATTTTTGAGGAGTCATTGGTGCTCTCTGAGCTCAGTTTTCTTGCAGACGTTTCATTATGCCAACTAGGTAACATCATGAGTGATGTTACCTAGTTTGGGTAAAGAAACACCTGCAAGAAAACCAAGCTCAGAGAACATCAAGGACCCCTCATGTCAACCCTGAGCTACAAATATTCTTGGTAAGCCTATTTTTGTTTACTAACAGAAATCGTACCCTGTTGTTCTGATCACTAAAGAGAAACTGATCCATAGTCCTGTGCTTCTTCACAAATGCGGACAATCTGTAATGGGCGTAGTGGCCAAAGGGCTGTTGCAACCCATCTCCATATCTCCCTTTGAAAGGCCAGAAGAGGACCCGATTTCTGTCCTTTATCATGGTCTCAACCAGTTGCATTAATAACTGAGAAGTGTTTCACACGCTGAAGTCATGAATGGCCGCACCCCTTGGTTGTTTGAGACACCACACTATAGCTTGGTCTGATTTTGGATAGCGGCAGATAGTTATTCCTGTTCTGGTGCAGAAGGATGAATTTCTCCTACCTTGGCCAGCCAGCTCTGCCAAGATATAAAGAAGGGAGTATGAGCATACAGTGGTGATAATGGTGTGGGGTATGCTGCCACCTGGTGGCAATTTAGGTGCACATCCTGCCCTTGATCAACAACACATGTCAGACATGTTCAGCTTGAAAGGATAAAGCTGAACTGTAGACATCCGGGGTGGGATTATATGATCTTGGTCTTATTGAACTCAGTCTCATTCTGCTTCCTCTTCCCCCTTCTCTTCTTCAGACTTCGTGTGACCTTTTAAATCACTTGAGACAAGAGGCTGTTCTGTTGCTTCGAGACATCATTTCCAGCAGTACCGTGACTCATCTCTGTACAATGAGATTGGAGTCATTGATGGAGCAGCGTGAGCAAAAGCAACCCAGCCTCTCTGGGCATCAGCCAGATCCCTAGTCTCCTAGCAAGACCCATTGCTAAAGAGAAAAGATTGTTGAAGGAGAAAAATATTGCATTTTCCAAGTCAATAAGTTGGAGCTTGTATCCAGGGAGTGGACAGTGTCCTCCATGCAAAAGTCTTTTTCTTAAGAGTAGAGGCTGGATTGGAATACGACTTATGACCACAATTGAGCCCAAAGTTTCTGTTGCTAAATGAAACATTTGTTAAGTGAGTTTTGCCTCATTTTACGACTTTTCTTGCCAGCATTGTTAAGTGAATCACTGCAGTCAGTTCTTAAGTGAGTAAATGCGGTTGTTAAGTGAATCTGGCTTCCCCATGGACTTTGTTTTTCAGAAAGTTGCAAAAGGAGATTGCATGGTCCCAGGACACTGCAAAACCATCATAAATATGAGTCAGTTGCCAGGCGTCTGAATTTTGATCACATAACCATGGGGGGAAGCTGCAATGCTTGTAAGTATGAAAAATAATAATAGGTCATTTTTTTCCGGTGACTTTGTAACTTTGAATGGTCACTAAATGAACTGTTGTAAGTTGAAAACGACTTGTACACCGGCTGAGCATGTGTTTCTGAGAGGCCACTAAGGTTTAATAGTACATGTCCGCAATATGAAAGTTTTTATCCCTCTAGAGCAGTGTTTCTCCACCTTGTCAACTTTAAGATATGTGAACTTTAACTCCCAGAATTTCCCAGTCAGCATACTGGAAGTTTAAGTCCACAAGTCTTAAAGTTGACAAGGTTCAGAAAGGTTGCTGGCTCTGCAAGTAAGAGTGAGGAAGTGCACATTTTTTGAGACTAAAGACAATCTTTGCCCCTCAGGAAGACATGAAGGCTCAACCCGCCCAAAACGTGATAGAATGAAAATAGGCAGCAACACACTAAAGATTCCTTTTGGTATAGGAACTCCTATGAATCACTTTCTCTTGATAATTTTCAGTACCAACAACCGTAAATGGATAGCTGGTCTCTGTCTGAAAGCTTTTCCTGTTGTGAATCAATATCGGTACACAGGGGGTGTCAAATTACCACTAATAGCAGTGCAACCTGTTGAGTCTCATTTATTGGTTGTCCTCAGCTTACAACCAAGGCACTAAAAAAAGTGACTTATGACCATTTTTCACGCTTACAACCGTTGCACACCATCCCCAGTCACGTGATCAAAATTCGGATGCTTGGCAACTGGTTGGAAGCTAGAGTCATTTAACAACCGTGGTATTAATTGAACAACTGCAGTGGCTCACTTAATCATAGCAAGAAAGGTCGTAAAATGGAGCAAAATTCACAACTGTCTTGCTTAACAATAGAAACCTTGGGCTCAGTTGTGGCCATAAGTGGAGGACTACCTGAGGACTAACGGGCTGGGACTCTGAGCCCAGGGACAACCACTGTCCAGCAATGCAGAAATCACTTGGAAGTGAAACTTTGTTATGGGATGGGAACATTGAAATGTGAAGAAGTCAGCTGAAGCAATACTTCGCTGTTTGTGCCGTGGATATGCTTGGCCCACACGTGCGCTCACACAAACCCTGCTTTGATAAGACAGGCCATTTTTGTCTCTTCAGAGAACAGCATTCCTGCATTCCAGCTTGCCTATGAAGCAGAATTGGGTAGCAGTCCTACGTACAGTGAACTGCGAAGATTGGCTGTTGAAGAAAGGCGAAGACCAATCGTCCCACCAGCTTGGACAAGATTTGGGCAAGTATGTTAAGCCACAACATACGTAGGCTTGAATAGGGGCAGTAGGCTTAAGACAACATGTTGGCAGCCACACTCCTAAAGAGAATGGGCCAGGAGTTGAGTTAAGAAATATAATGGGAGGCTAAGGGAACAGAGCTTGTGCCTTAGCCCCTGCCCCTCTGCCAAAAAGGAGAAAGGAGAAAACACTGGTTGAAAAGTCAGCCCTGTCAGTTCTGGAAGCTACAGATAGGATAAGCCTGTATTTGACTCTTGGACAATATTTTTCCTGCCCTGAGATAGTGGTTCCAGTTCAAGGCAGAAGCTGAGGAGAAACAAAAATACTGCATGGCTGATGGAGGTTTGGGACTATTAACTGAGAGGTGGAACTAGGCAAGAGTCCTGAGGCCCTTTTGCTCTTAGGGAAGCACAACAAAGCCTTGGACCCAATCTAGATGGACTAAAAGGAATGGAAGAGATTAATCCAGGGGTAGAGAACTATGGCTCTTTTATGACATGTGGACTTCAACTCCCAGAATTCCTGAGCCAGCCATGAATTCTGGGAGTTGAAGTCCATAAGTCATAAAAGGGCCATAGTTCCCCACCTCTAGACTAATCTAACAAAAAAAGATAGCCATAAATAGTAATGTTGCAGGAGCAACTGTCATGGGGACAAATCTGTCAGGTGATTATAAGCAGGAGAAGATGGAACAAGCTCCTAGAGAACTATAACGGAGGGAAAAGATTTGAAGCTAAAGGCAAGAAGGGAGCTCGGTGCACAGAACCATGATCTTTTAACGACAGCAAGGAGAGTAGAAGTTAAATCTGGATCCACTGGTAGAACTCTGGGTATTTCACATTAGTTCATTAAGAATTTTATTCCCTATTTATTAGTGGCAGGAGAAACAAAATAACTCCCTTGCCTTGTGCTAAAAATAGTTGAAATAGAAGCAGCTTGGAGTAACCAACGGTAGATTTTGCTTTGAAAGGAGGGTTCTTGGTACACTAAATGAAAGCCTGATTTCAGAATTGTATGCCTCTTTGCAGCTGGGTGGATGTCAAGATTCTCTTTTAAAAAATTAGCTTTCTCAAGTCCAAAGCTGGCCTACAGTAGTTATGTGCAGAGAAAACATGTTTCCCAACATCTGTATTGGAGATGGGGTCTCACTAGAATGACTAGCCGCAAAAACTCTGTTGAAATTCCTTATTCCAGATACAGGAGGCTTATTTGCATCCAATGTCACATCTCCTGCACATAGCTTTTGCTATGCCTTCCAGATGCATTGAATTCCCAGAGCTTCATCAGCACTGGCTGGGAAAGATGCAAGCTGGAAACATCTAGAATAAGACACTAGGGAGGAAGTTAAATATGAGCCAACAGTGCGCTGGCAGCAGCTAAAAAAGCCGATGCAATCCTAGGCTGCATTAATAGATAGAATCAAGATCATGTGGAATACTAGTACCGCTTTATAAAGCCTTAGTAAAACCACATTTCAAATAGTACATCCAGTTTTGGTTACCACCACAATACAAAAAAGATGTTGAGGCTCTGGAAAGAGTGCAGGAAAGAGCAACAAAGATGATTGGAGGGCTGGAGACTAAAACATATGAAGAATGGTTACAGGAACTGGGGTTTGTCTAGTCTAGTGAAAAGAAGGATGAGGGGAGACATGATAGCACCGTTCCACTATTTGAGGGACACAAAGAAGAGAGGTTGCCACAAAGGTTCAACCTATTTTCCAAAGCACCAGAAGGCAAGACAAAAAACAATGGATGGAAACTAATCAAGGAGAGAAGCAACCTAAAACTAAATTTCCTTAAAGTGAGAATAATTAACCAGTGGAACGGCTTGCCTTCAGAAGTTGTGGATGCTCCTTCACTGGAGGCTTTTAAGAAAAGACTACGCCATTTCTATGTAATGATATAGGGTCTTCTGCTTGAGCTGGATTAGAAGATCTCCAAGGTCCCTTCCAACTCTGTTATTCTGTTATTTCTGAAGACACTGAGTTCTTCAGTGGACAGCATGAGCAGAAAATTCCAGCACTATACCTTGCAGGGGATAGGAATTTTAGTATGTTCTCATTTCAGATATGCTTCTAGCAGGCACATTCCAGTTTGTGAATCATGTAAGATTTAATAAGCTATTGGAAGCACTCTAAATTGTACCTGAGAACAAACTGGTAGTCAATATAGTTGTTATAACAATGGCAACATGTGGCAATATCAGCATATTCCCAGTAGTATTTTCACACTGCATTCTGTGTTGGCAAAAGTGTGTGAAATAGCAATTAATCTGTTTTATGTTGATACTAGCTTACAGGTTGTTAACTAGGTTGCTGGTATAAAATCTTCATGAATAATTTAATTTGAATTATTTTAACTGTTTCTTTTGCAGACGTAATTGTATGCTGATATTGTTTGCTTATGAATATAGCATCTGTCCAGATATTGATGACTATGGCTTTAGTACAGCATCAGCTGAAAGGACACATTTCTATCCTTATAATATAATTTAATGGTGTTATGGTACACAGGCATATTTATAAACTTTGTTCCCCATGTCCCTAACATTGTAGCATGCCTAAGTGTCATTCCAGTTTTGTGAATTCATCATGATCTAAAAGGTAATCTGTTAAACATACTTCTAGGAATAAAGAACAGAAAATGGACGCAGAACCCTCTTCAGATCTTTCTATTAAACATACCAAGTTCTAAATTACAATCAGTTGCA
>JANHFL010003715.1:92786-103543 GCA_032468155.1 Oxyrhabdium leporinum | reverse complement strand
GTAAACCGCCCCGAGTCTTCGGAATGGGGCGGTATATAAATGTAAAAATAAATAAAAATAAATAAATAAATAAAATAAAAATTTCACTGCTTTTATTTTTCACACACACTTCCAAATCACACCATTGTGGTTTGGAGTTTGTGCTTCTGAAATTTTACATCAGTTTTGGAAAATCTCTGGGTCTCAAAAAGGGATTGGGCCCTGTAGGGCTCAAGGATTGAACGCTTCCCACTCTTTAACAAAAGGAATTCAATACATTGGGAAAAAAGAATTAAAGGAGAAGTTACACTTTAAAAAAAAATCAGAATCTGTCTTCTTTTTGGTAGAAGGCAATGATTTATCTATTTGTCAGCATCTTGTTCTGCAAAAAGACAAAAAATATAAAGGACTCCTTTGATGGAGGCCTGGAAATAAAGTTACTGATTATTTTTAATTAAATAATTTTATTGGAATGGTTTCTTATTTTCCAAAGTCATCTGGCCTTCATAAACAAACTACACAACTCTTTCACAGCGCAGTAAAATTGTTCTTAAACTGAAATTGTTCCTAAGCCAAGTACATACAGAATTTTTAATTCTCCCAAGATGTTTATAAAAGAAAAAGAGCAGAAAGAAGATAATACTGGCATACAAGCCAAATTCCTAGGTCTTATTATAGAGCGGGGAAATGTCTTATTGTGAATGCAGTCTTCTGGTTTAGGCCAAAGAGATGTTTAAATCAATACTCCACTGGCTGGAAAAAAATTACTTCTGAAATACAATTATTTTAGTCCCTGTTTTCATCCTCCAAACAATTTTTCTTTTTAAAGAGGAAATGTGGAGGTGGCAGGAAGAGAAGAGTCTAGAAGCTGGGATGTGTGCAAATATGCACAAAATATTTAAGGCAGCCATAAAGCTACCTGAAATACCAATATTATGCTAATAGTATTGGAAATACAATTAAACTGTGGCGGTGCTAAACAAAAATGCCTCAAAAGATAGACCCTATTTTGGAGGGGTTTGTTACATTTCTAGCAAGAAATTTCTGGGATAATTTTGGGAATAACTTTTTTTCTAGTGCCTTGTTACTTGCTGGCAACAGGAATTTCCATCTGTAGCAAGGATGCTTAGATGATGTTTAAGCAGATTCCTAAACACTCAATACTTGTGTTAAGGGCAAGTAGCCTAGCACCAATCTTCAATCATAGGGTTGGAAATGGAATGCTCCCATATGCTACCATCACCTTTGTGATCACAACTTCTCTATTTTGCTGGAAGTGATCTGTCTTCAGGTCATTCCCAGTGAGACCTAAATTCAGAAGAAAGCAACTGTCCTCTTGGCCATCAAACTCAATCACAGCTTGCCTAGTGTAAAAGAGTGAGCTGGTTGATCGATCAGTCAATTCTATCATGCCCTCCACTTGTGCTACAGAAAGAGTCATGCCTCTCATTGACCCCCATCCCAGCTTAGCTCGTGAGCCAAGCTTGTGGCACTGCTTCCCCAAGAAACACCAGGCCTCCAGTGGCCATCACCCTGTCCCTTTCTTGAACGGCAGACCTTTCAGTGCTCTTCCGATTATCCTTCTAGCCGCTGTTCTAATTTTTCTAATCATGGCTTTGAGAACTGATATTTTTTAAATTGCAGGTAGAAGATATCCTAAGGGATAACGCAAGGAGAAAGAGTAGATGGGAAGAAACTATAAGGACAAATCTATACTTTTAAAATTTTTTGGCTGTGTTTAATATGTCTCCTAGTAAAAATATCACAGCAGTGTTTGCACTAGTGGTAATGCAAATACAACATCACTTAATTGAAACAATTAATTTGTAGAAGTAATAAGCAAGGGGGGAAATGTCCATTTTAAAGTGTGAAGGGGGAACTGAATGAAAAGCAGAAGGCCTCTCTATTCATAGAGTGACTGTGAAGATAGAACTCACTAATTCTTATTTTGCATCCTTTTTTCTCAAAAGGAAAATGAGCTGGTTGTTATGCGCTTGGGGAATGAGGAAACTGCAGATTAGAACTGGCAAGGAGAGGCTAACAGTGAACATAACTAATTTAAATGATTTCTCCGATTGCAAGAATATTGTAATTTTTGAGAACTGCTGTAAAACTGGTGAATCTCAGAAGACTGGGGAACAAATATCCTCCATTTTCCATAAAATTCACCTGCTTAGCTTACAGAATAGATGGCTAAAGAGAGATTTGACAGTAATCTTCAAAAAATATCAGGTGGGATATCACAAAAAAAAGGGAATTAACTTACTGTCTTGTCCTATAGATGGGCCCAAACAAATGTATTAAAAGGAAGTTTTAATGGAAGTAATTAAGTTCAGGCTAAACACCTGGAAGAAATCCTGCCTATACAAGCTGTCAGGTCAGCTAAATTCATTCTTCCTTCACTAGATTTTCAAACAAGCTGGTTGGTCAACACCTGTCTGAGAAATGCCAATGAATTCTGCAATGAGCACTCTATGGTTCTGTGACAACCTTCTGTAATCCACAGAGGGAAGGAGGGAGGGAAGAAGGGCTTTAGCTTCACATCTGTCCATCTTGGAGCTAGCAAAAATCAGCTCAAAAAACTTCAATGACATCTTCTGAAGCTGGTCTTAAAAGCAGAGTTGAAATTATTGTGAAGAATCTGAACAACTAAAGCATCCCTAATTTGAACTCATAATTAAAGTAACCAATACAGACTCTAATAAGGGACCATAAAGGATTTAGGTTTAAGGGAGCAGGGCAAATTCAGCAAGGAACTTAAAAACAAGGCCCTTAACACTGGATGATTTTCATTGGATTTAACTTTATGTAAGAGCATAGCTGGGAACCATACAGCATCCAGGAGATTATTTATGGTTTAAAGATCTTAATGACAGCTAGCCTAGAATGTCCTCTTCATGAATAGTAGAAACCTAGCATATAGCCTTTGCACTCTTGCCAGCCTTTTCAGTGACTGAGTTAATTTTTTCCCTTCATGATCCAATGGAATGGAAAGTCGTTCCAAGATGTATAAAGGATCTGACTTGTTATATTAAGTTTCCATGTTTTTGCCAAGAGTGTTTGAAGCTCTGGACCCTTATCTGAAGAAACCGTGGCCTTGGTTTTGGATTAGCTTTGCCTCATCACAGTAGGTTGCTATGGTTCTCCAAGGCCATACAAGGGATAACTGCACCATTGGCATAAAGAAATTATGTCGACTACCCAGACTGGCAGGCTGAAACAAACTTTGTTCAAGTTGGAACTGTGACATTCAAATAATTGCTAATCGAAGGAAAGCCAAATGCAACCTGACTCCTGGAGATTTGGAAGATGGCAGTACCTACAAAATATACAATACCAGGCAAGGAGACATTTTCATGCAGCTTCATATAATTAGTAGTTTTAGCAGCAGTCTCCATTCTATGGCATTTGAACATCTGTATTTGTTACTTTCCCAATTTGAGCCAGCAGTATCTTTAGGTCGACCTTTTTGCAGAGGTTACTACATTGGCAAAGCAATGTTTCTGAAACAGACTTGCCCAAATGTGTATTGGTTTTCATGGACTATGCTGAACTCAAAAAATAAGGCTCACTATTTAAAAACAAGATACAGAAAGCAACAAGGAAGCAAAAGGATAGGGAAAATTAACGGTATTAAGCTTGAAACAGTATATTTTCACTGAGGTTCATCACTCTGGGGTCTAATTTAATTCTGCTGCATATTTAAAAAAAACAACCATCAGAATGTGGTATTCTATCTCCCTCCTTCCAAATTGGAGCTTCTGGTGCCCGTCTGCAAAAGACATCATCCAGTCAAAATAAGGCACTTCTTACTACTTGTCATTAGAAGCATATTTGCATTACAAATTGTATAGCCTGTCTTCCTGAAGCCTACAATTACAATGATTAATATATTGGTTTATTGTTCAACTCGTTGCCCATTCCAAGCCAATTCCACAAGCCATAGCTAACTAAGATTGAGTTTATGAATCCTACTATTAATAATGGTTTGTCCTGGGGTAATACTGTTGCAATTTATATAAATTGTTAAAATGACAATCACAGCAAATGTTGTCTGATTTTGTAGTTTAATAAATTTAAAAAGAGAGCCTTGACATTGGCTACTAACCCTAAGTGATATCCACATACGGACATGAAATAGGAATGGTTGCTTCCATAGCCAATGTTAGGTCTTTCTGGTAACCAAGGAACAGAATATTACTTCACCAGATCATATGATTCCAGGGTAGTATAAATAAAAACCACTCAGATTTTCACCTTGCAAGTAACTAGTCCAATGAGGAGTGTTAAGCTGTATGTGGGGTTTCATCCCAAAGTTCAAATGCGCAGGGCTTCAAACTTACTCCATGGTCTCAAACTGCTTGGTGTCCCATCTGTATCTTACCTTGCCAACCTGTGAAGCCTTTTCGCATGTTAGATTCATGATGGTTTTACATAGCTGTCCCCTCCAGGTTGTTCTTTATCTCTTTGTGTATGTTTGAGAAGTGGCAGAAAGGCTTGGCAGAATGTAAAGAGAGTAGTCAGAGATAGTGTAGAACTGTGAAGCAAAGACTAGGAAAGCAGAGAGTTGCGTAGCCTTAGCCCACTGCCAGTTCAAAATTGTCAACATGTTAATTACAATGTACTGGGATGAATCATATGCTGGTGTTTGCTTCAGGCTGACATTTTGCTTTTATAATCCAATAGTTGGATAACTATAATTACAGAAATGACTCCACTGATCCTCAATCTGATCCATTACTCATTTATACAAGCTGAGTGTGTGTGTGTGTGTGTGTGTGCATCCATCCCTATTCCCTTCCCTGCTTGTTTTATTTACAGATAAAACAGGGTTTTTTCCCCTAGTGCTTTGTTTAGTTTTTCTCACCAAAGCAGCTCAATAAATACAAGCGTCACTGATAACTCATTTATATAGCTAGATTATGAATTATGGAAGTATTTATATTTCAAATACATTTTGAATCCAAAGATTCAGTAATGAGTAACATTGGAAGAAGAGAGATGATGAAATAGTTTAGCAATAAATCCCCTGCTTAATTAAGTTTGTAAAAAAGCTGCTTGCCTGTTTTACTAAGTTAAAATTATTTAGATGACCAAGTAAGTAGAATTAGCTTTTCTTAATGGAAAAAAATATAGCCGATTCAACTAAACAGTATTAGTCCACCTGAGAAAATAACTTATGGCAGGCTGGATTGACAGCCTCATAGTGTTAAAACTAATAGTCACCTTATGTCTCATTTACATGACCGGGTGCTATCCTTTATTTATTCTATGTTTGGCCACCTGGAGGCTGTGGCAAGGATATCGCTACATAGGTTGAAGATGGAATTTTTATCCGTTTGTATTTTTGTTTTCTGGGAGAGCGGGCGGGATTGATTTTATAAATAGACTATAAAACCTGTTAAAAACAACCTATTTTTAGTGGATGTTTTGTATTTTAAAGCAGAAAATTGTTCCACCATAATTTGGAGCTTGCCCCTAAATTGTAGTGATGGGTGTGCTACAGAGTGCAAGAAAGTGTTGATGAACTACATTTGACTTGTCAACTGCTCTTCTCCCATCTCACTTTGTTACTAGCCAGTATGTTACTCTGTGTATATGTGTGTGTAACAAACTGTATTTATTTTCACAGGTATGTGTGAGTAGCTGGATTATTAAACCCCTTTTTTTGTATAGGATAATATCCTTTGAGGACTTACTTGCAGAATCTAATTTAAAGGTTTATCCAAATGAAAAGGACTGAGGTATTTCCGAATTGAGTCACCTCAATGGTTAACTGCATGGCTCCATAACTTTGTATTGTAACCTCAGCAGGTGTTTGAGAATCCTGATGCAATTGCAGTCCTAGGTAATTAGTAAACAAGAAAAAAAAGGCACCGGCCAATTAAAAAAAAAAGATACAGGGCTCGCTGACAGACTGAGAGGCCTTGTTTCAAATCTAGAGTAACTCTGAAGATCAAAAGCACCGAGGTTTTTGCCCTTCATGTTGTGGATTGTTTTGCAGTCCGACAGGTATGCCTACCTTCCTACCACATTTACTATTATCCAGAACACTTTGTCACAGTTTCCTTTTGCCTCCCTCTGGATAAAGGGGAAAAACCTGTTACGGGTAGAAATATTACAATGAAGCTGGAGTTATTTGATGGATGCTGAACTGGAATAAATACGGGAGGTTAATATATATATATATAGCAGCTGTGGCAAGATTATTGTATATACAAAGATGGAAGAATAACAAAATACTTCCCGGTTAAAAGTCTGGATTATAAAAGTAACGGAGCTCATGTGGAAATGGCAATGCTGACCACTTTGGACAAGGGGAAAATATTTTTTTTAAAAGACAGGCCTTATATGGATTTTGGTTGAAAGAAGTCTGAACTGATTATTTATGGATTTGAGGATGAAAAAGGTTTAAAGAGAAAGGGGAAGGATTAAGATGGCAATTATTTGATTCAAAGAAGGATGGAAGTCATAATTCAATGCTTTTGCTTCTTTTTTCACTTTTTTCCATTTTCTGTCATTAATTTTTTATCCTATCCTTTTTGTACTAAAAATTCCAATAAATATTTAAAAAAAAAAAAAAAGATTAGAAATGCTTTATAGTAGTAGCAGCTTGTATGAGCCTCCTGTTTTTAAATACATCTTTTCACAGTTCCAACAAATCTTCTTTCCCCACCATTTATTCATGTTATGTTGAAACCTGGGAACTCTGGCTGAATTGGTCCCTGTTCCACAGTGTATTCAAGCTTTGGCAGATCTGGAAGTGGTATGTGTGAGGGAGGAAGGATTGGGGGAAGAGGCTGCCACTATTAACAAGGCTTTTTCTGCCCATGATTTTACAAACACATTACAAAGCAGAGAACCAGGGAAGCAAAATGGTGGGATAGTCCAGTGCTACAACCATGCAGGTTTGATTCAAGCAGTGTGCAGAGCCACAAAGTGGTTTGTTTAGTTTTGACATTGCTGGTTGCAAGAACCAATCCCGCTGTGAGAAACCAGATACTGCTATAGTTACCCTATAGATTGTGGCAACTTTAATGCTTATTTCCACTCCATTAAGAACTGTAGTTCTGCCAGAGGTAAAAATCTTTGATAAATTTAACATTCTTTTCAAACTATCCCAAGCCAAGAAAGCTACACTGCAATACATAGTCTCTAATTGCTACGTTTTCCTCTTTCTGACATGTCCTACTTTCTCCCCCAAGATCCAGGCTGCAGGAAACCACCAAATACGGATTCTAAACAAATCTTTAGCATACAAGATGTAGTTGTAGGTGCATATTTTGTCCTATGGCCTACCTCCCATTTCTGGCCTAGGAACATCCCTGTACTATCCTGCAACAGTTCTTATTCAGAGGCATGACAAGCATCCACATCTTAGCAAGTTGTGCTGTGATTAAATCATTGTTCGATGAAAAAGTGATAGTAGCTGAGTTTGCAGTTCATGCTAAATCAAGGTTTTATATATTTTAATTTTTCAGCACAATATGGACATTTGTATGTGGAGAATTTATATCTCATCTCCAATCATATGTGAGATCGATGGCTAAATAAGTAGAATGAATGAATGAATGAATGAATGAATAAAATTACAATATTTTCAATACCAGGCAAAATACTAAATCATAGCTAAATGTTCAGAAATCATGAGGTTTCTATTGGAGATAAAGATTTAGCCAACAATGTGAATTCTTACACTATTTACGGATCTGAAAAGGAGTTTTAGGGTGATCGAACTTGAATACTACACAAATCCATTGAATATACTGATACATACTATGACCACAAGTGAAAATATTGATAAAACAGTGTAAGACACTCCTAGCATTGTTTCTTTCCATACCTATTGTTATATATTTTCAGTTGTTCAGAAGAGGCTTTCTTCAAAATACACCAATGATCTTCTGAGTTTAATGAGAAATAACACTTTGATAATCACTTGTAAAAGGAAATCCTAACAAAAATCAATATTATGTGTTTTAGTTTTCGGAAAAGATGTGGCTATCTAGATAAGCATTTGGAATATAATATAACACTATGAATTAATTTCAGTAAATCTGAATCTTAGCCGAGTGCGTTTTTTCACTCTGTTTGATACAATTTTATTATGTTATATTGTATTATTTTATTAACATTCCTTTTGTAGACTGTTTATGTAAAAAAAGTCCAGATTTGTTCGTATGTTATGTGAACCCAGCCGTTTGCAAAATGTCAGTTCGTGTTTTGTGCTAAGTTCCAACCTGAAATATTAATAAAAATGATTAAATTCTGTATAAAACATTCTCTCATTACTATATCTGCCTGCCTATCTAATTTATTTCATTGTACAAGTAACTCTAGCTGCCTTACAAGTAAAAATTATCCCCAAAATATACACGTTAATATAAAAATATACAAAGTTAAAAAGGCAGAGCATCCTTAAGCCACCACCCTAGATTTGCCGTAAATCCATTGGAGGAATTAAAAAATCAAGTCCAAATAATGTGATTTCTTGGCAGTATTTTAGTACTTATCCATTGTTAATTCCACAGCCCATATGATAGTCTCTTTTCTGAAAATTAGCCAAAATTTGCATTCACATTTTATGCTAAGCCACAATGTGGATTGTTTTTTTCTTAGCAAACCAATTATGGCTTATTTAACAGACCATGGTTATCCAAACACTGATTTAAGTCATGATGATCCCAATCCTTGCATGATAATTATGAGTAGAGATTTACAAATATATTGAAACAGGACTTCCTTTCCCTCTGTTTTATAGGTTGCTTTTAGACCCCTTCCGTTTACACAGGTTTGACCTCTTTTGAAACAGAGATGCTGAAAAAAAGGAGGATCAATGCAATGTCCTTGAATAGCTGAATGTTCCTGTGAGAATAAATTAGCAAGCTTGAACATCACAGACACTGCAGCAACAATATGTGAAAGTTAACACCTGTTAAAATAAGGGAAGCTGTTCACACCCAACCTCCTCATCATTTTATGCCATTTCCACTTCTCTCCATGCTTTTTAGACACCCAATGCTTGCTTCACAAGTTCCATGCGTGAATGCAGCATTTATTTTGAAAACTAAACAAATACACCAGCATAGGTAAATATGCTTGGAAGATTAATTTGTTAACTTTGCCCATTTAACATATTCAGCATAATAAAAGCTCATTCTGTTATTCCCAAATAACCTAAAATTAAGTACACCCTGCCACCCAAAAAAAAGGTAAGTTAAAGATTAACAAGCTAGAAATGCTGTTAGCCTTATAGACATTTACAGAATCACAATTCTTAGCAATCTTGGTGTTAAGTTTAGCAGCATGACAGATTACCACTCTTGGACCAACAGTCTATGGCACATACGTTGCAAATACAGTAGTATAGAACAGCATATGTAACCATTATGTAGCGGGCTCATTTACTTTGAACCAAATGAATGCTTGATCCATCCTCCGTAGTGTATGAAAAGTGTGTGTGTGTATAAACAGCTTCACAGGTTTTATTTGACTTGTTCCCACTTTGAAAAAAAAATCTGGATTTTTGAAGCAGTTTCTGTCTTTAATTTGGAGTGATGGAAACTTAAACTGTTAAATTGATGGAAACTTATTTTGTCATGTTATATTTCAAACATTGACTGATTATTAATCATGCCCCCTTCCCGAGCCCTTTAGCGGCCCACATAAAAAAAGTTACCAGTATAACTTAAGGGGGGGGGGGGGAGAGGTAAATGTTATGAACAGATGTATGTTTTTGCACAGGGCACTCTCCCATTTTTTGCGTTTTCCACTCCTACCAGGCAATTCTAGATATCTTCATCGAGTCTAGCGTGCTTATAACAGAGCTTCTTCCTAGGTAAAGTATGCCCTGTGTCTCTCAAGTCTTCAAGCAAAACAAATTTCTTGTAAATGGACCTAGGCGAGTACAGATGTTGCCATAGAATACGACTTAGCAGGACCTCGGCTTTAATTCTCCGTCCTTACAACGCCTCTGAGACTTTTGAGTTACTCTTCCTTCCTGTCGAAAATTATTGGTAAAAACAGGAGCGAGAGTAGAAAGACCCACTAAGGAACTTTTCTGGGGTGTGGCGCGCTCTGTCTCCGATTCCAGCGCCTGTAAGAGGGGCATATTTCGATATTTGTCCTGGGTTGCAACTGATTGTTCCGTCAAAGTTCAAAAGAACAACCGAAAGCGAGCTGGATGCTTCCGCTCCCCCTTGTAAGACTAACAGGGCGGCAGTTTTGGAAACCGCAGTATTACTATAGATACGCTGTTGATAAATAGATGGCTGCCCGCTTTTTCCCCTATGCCTTTCCTCCTGCAGCGATTCTCCATAGTTCGTCAGTCGCACCACGCTGCTTTTGGAAGACTACGCAGCAGTTCGCCTGAAGGGGGTATCACGCACCCCCGCCATTGAAGACGCTCTGTCCGGTGTCTCAGGCCCGCCTATCATTGCCTCCGCTCTATGATCCAAATTACAACGGCAATTGGCAGAGCCGCGCTGGCCCACCTCTCTCTCTCGTTCTAGCGCGCAAGAGGTCCGCACGGGGGAGGGATCTTATTATTTCCGGGTCAAGGCGGGGTTGAAATCGCCCCGCTCTCCAGCTCCCCCTCCCAGACCCGCCGAGGCCGCCGCCGCAAGAGCAGCTGCCGCAGCCCCTTCCCGCTGCCCTTGCCCTCCTCCCGCCGCCGCCATCCCACCCGCCCACCCCGGCTCTCTCCTCCTCCTCCCCTCCCCCTGTCCCGCTCCCTCCGCCCGCCCCGGAGACCCACGTACCACCCGCCCTCCCTCCTC
>JANHFL010003715.1:62603-92492 GCA_032468155.1 Oxyrhabdium leporinum | reverse complement strand
GGAAGGGAAGGGAGGGGCGGAGTTTATATGTTGGAGGAGGGGAGGGTGAGGCTGACGCTTTAACGCGCTTTGGCTCTCTGGAGTCGGGAGAATGGAGGCGGCCCGCTGGCGGGCGGATCTCTTGGAGCGGGCGGGGAAGGGAGCCGCCGCCGCCGCCGCCGCCGAGTTGCGTCTTGTGAAATTTCAAAGCCCCTCCCGCCAGCGATACAGCGCCCTCTTCAATGTTAATTGCGATTCTCTTTCTAAGCCTTCTCAGGTCGTTTGGGGAGGAAAAGTCGGACACGGTATTAAGAACTTTGCCTCAAGGATTTTTTGTTTAGTTTTGTTTTTGTTTTAAAACCCCGAATAGGGTTTAGATTGAAAATAAAAGTGGGATTGTCGCTCCCTCACCCCCGACACTGGACACGTTTAGGAGTATTTAACATACTTTTTTTTAATAGAGAAGAGATTAGTAAATACCTAATGTGGAATAGGCTGAAATATATGTATACTCAAATTTTGCCACTTTATCTGTTTTCCCCCCCTCCGTGAAAAATTGAGAGGGAAGCCAGATCTTTTAGAAAAATAAAATCCTAGAAACTTTAACAATGATTAGAAAATAATAGAAATAGTTGAGAGATTAAACTCTTACGGGTGAGGTTTTTTAAAAATACAAGTGTAAACAAGCAAAGCAGACTTCCTTTTTATGCGCATCAGATTTATTAACCCAATGTGTTAAATTGTTGATGTAGACAAAAATCCTTGCCAGTTACATGAATGACATAAATAAGGATTTGGGAGAGTGTTGCATAACACACTTAAAATTATAGAGACAAGTGAAATGTGGCAGATGAAGTGAAATCATGGTCTTTTATTCATGGTATGTTTTTATCTACGCTATAAGCAAAAAAAATACTTAATCCAATTCTTAATTCTTTACAATAAAAAGCAATTTCTGACATCTGTCCTATATTCTCAATACTGATTTTCTTTTTTTTTTCTTTTTTTTGGTGCCTTGAAGTCATGGTGACTGCCTGAACTAGTCCCTGCAGTTTCCTTGGCAAGGTTTTTCAGAAGTGATTTGCCTTTGCCTGCTTTTCTCAAGCTGAGAGTGAGTGACTGGCCCAAAGTCACCCAGCTGTATTTTGTGTTAAGGTGTGTGAGTAGAACTCACTCTCCCAGTTTCTCACCTGATGCCTTAATAATACACCAAATACACCAAACTGACTCTTTAATACTGATACATATCTTAATGAACAAGTAATTTTCGTTCATTAATTAAAACTACATGAGTGAGTAGCATAAGAAAAGCATATTGCACATGCTCAGAAGTTATTTAATAGAGTCAAGATTGAAGTTCTTGGCGCTTAAAATTGGATATGATATAAAAGGTGATTTAAGCATTGCAAACTGATACAGTTGGTCAATCAGGTTGTACACTGTCGGATTTAAATAGTTTTACTTCAATATTCTTAATGCAGAAATTGCTGGAAGAACTAGAAATTAATGGAAAAAGTGGTTTGTTGTGGAACTGAAAATGACAATTGATCTCTATCCTACCAAAATTTGGAAGAGGGTGTGGGAGTGAATAGAAAATCAAATTGTTCAAGGGGAATCCATTTAGTTCATGACTTGAGTATTTCAAGCACCAACTGTAATCCATATTTCTGGTAAACATGAACATTTTAATTTACCAAGTATCTGAATATTTTATGAATAAACACATAGGAGATGGACATTTAAATTTCCATACTTACGAGTATCAACTCTTAAAAGAAAGCACCTGGAAATCTGTAGGTGTAGAGGTTACTTTGGCCCATTCTCTTTTGTCAAACTGATGTTACTGTGAGTACATAATGCTAAGACATACAGAATATCCACAATTTATGAATGGGAAAGACAATGCAGTCCAGGCATTAATCTCAAAGGACTCCAATGAGCCCCAGACATTGCATACTCAAACAAGCTGATGTCCAGACAGGATTAACATGGACACAAATAAATTTGCATCTTTTTCTTTCCTTCTGGCATATTTTAATATTTCTCTTCCATTGCAAATACTCAAGGGCCATAATTTATTATTATTTTTCTTTGCTCAGACTTGTGGCAAAGTTACTGTTTAAAAGGCGAGAAAATCCTACATCCTTTGGTATACTTTCTCTTAAGCTACACTTAAAAAACTGATGTTTTCAAATTATACATTAAAGAAATGGTTCCAATGAACTGGTGGGTGATAAAATGGTATTTTTCTATTACAGTGCGGTTTTTTTTCTCCCAGCGACCAAAGATTTGACCACTGACTAAGCCTGACCTAACTGAACACAACTCAAGATGGACACCGGCGTAATTGAAGGAGGTTTAAATGTCACACTTACTATTCGCTTACTTATGCATGGGAAGGTAATTGCAGCTTTCCATGTTCTTTTGCTTGGCATAAAACTAGGTCACAGTAAATGCCTTGGAAAATCCAGTTGTCTGATAAGATTAAAACATCTGCTTGCTCTTGGCATGCCATATATTATTACCCATAAGAAGGGAAACTAGAATTTAAGTTGATTAAGTATAACTTCAAAATGCTGATTTAAATCCTCTTCCAGTACAATTACTTCAATCAGAGCTTTGAGATTATCAAATTAAACTTAAGTTCCACTTGTTAATTGTAAAACTATTTTTTTTGTTTGAAAAATGTAAGGACTTATAAGCATAATGTTTGTGAACTTATGGTTATCGACATTTAAATTATTGTAACTTTTCATGTTTGCTGTTTCAGGAGGTTGGAAGCATCATTGGGAAGGTATGTGACACAATTTAATTAGTATTTTCTTATACAGATTTGAATTAATAATAATTTTGACAAGCTTTTTTCTTTTTTCCCCCCATCTGCATAGAAAGGAGAGTCTGTAAAGAAGATGCGTGAAGAGGTAAGTTTCAGAGGATACCTGATAAATAGGGCAATATGGACATTCTTAATTAAACATCAGTTATTATGTTCTTGCACTGTACCTGTTTTGTTTTAACTGGATGTTGTTTCCAGATAAATTTGGAGTAGAGAACTTTATGGGAAAAAAGGTGAAGTGGACCAGAGGTGAAACCCACAAGGAAGCTACAGTCTAAACCTTAGCATGCTTACTTAAAAAGAAATCCCAGAAATTTTAGTGCAATCCAAAGAAGTGGTGCATTATTATCTAGCAATTCATTTTTTTTTCTTTTTAGAGTGGCGCACGGATTAACATCTCAGAAGGGAACTGCCCAGAACGGATTATCACTCTTGCTGGACCCACTAATGCCATCTTCAAAGCTTTTGCTATGATTATTGATAAACTGGAAGAGGTGTGTGAATTTAATTAGATGATCCTTGATGGGTTGAGGATATGACTGAAATGCATTTGGAGTAATGAGCATGAATTGAAACTCTTTTGAGTAGGTTTAATGTTGGAGATCATTTTTTTCTTAGAACCTATATTTTTATGAAGTAAATATTTTTTTTTGAAAATGATAGTATATTTTGTTTCTTATTCAAAAATAATGAATTAGGATCCTAAGTTGAGCAGATTCTCATTATAAGATGATGGTATTGTTCAAAGGAGGGGGGAAAGCCTCACTCTGATTGCATATCTTTCTGACTAACAAATTTGTTTAACAGATACATACTTTTGCGAGCTCCCTCCATAAGGTGTAGAGCTTACTTATTTTGACAAATCTTGTTAGCTGGAGAAAATGCTATTGGACTTTCCTGATCCTACAATAGAGTAATGGCTCTCATCTTGCAATATACTCAAATGGGAAAGAGGTTAATTAGTTTCCCCACACAATTCCCCGAGTTCTTAAAATCTCTGGGTGGCTCCGATACAATATAGAGATACGTTTCGAAGAATGGCTTCAAATGTTCTTCGAAGCATTGCTTCTTGCAGAAATCAGAAATGTAACAAATCTGTACTATGGATTTACAATTTATTAAATTTTTATCCTGCCACATACATCTATATATATATATAGTTACATATAAATGACAAGAGTCACCAATCAGCTAATATTCTGATGGCCTGTTTTTCCTCACAACAACCCTGTGAAGTGGATTGTCACCTAGCTATGGGAAACCTAAAAATCATAAGCCAGCACCTTAACTACTACTTGTCTGAAAGGTATAGGGTTTCCTTCCTGAGGAGGGAGTTATTTCCAACTCTGTTATTCTGCTCTAGTACTCTACCAAATTGGCTCTGTGAAATTATAGCCACTTGAGAGAATTTTCTCAATTCTTTCATATAAACGGCTCTGGTCTCAATAAAATAGACAAAAATAGCAATAGTTCTTTTTAACCTTTGAAAATTTCAGTTGATGCTTCTGCCTGAGCTGCCTCAGAGTATAGAGCAGGCTGGTACAACATAATGGCCAGTAGCCCTATGTGTCTGCTGGTATTTTTTTTAAAAAAGTCAATAAATTTGCTGCTGCAGGAGATGTGCTGCTTAGCACCTGCAGGCCTCTCCAGTATTGCTGATGCTTTGTTGTAGCCAATTAGTGTGCTAGGTAATTCTTTGTAGCCCATAATAATTTTTACTTTGTCAATGTGTCCCTTTCCTGTCTACAAATTGTGCATGCTTGGTACAGAGTGAATTTGCCCCAGTTAGAATAACAATAATAATAAATATGGTGTCTCTCCATTTCTTCTGATGTTAGTAGAAATGGAGCAAGCATTTGCCCGTTTCCTCTTAAATCTGTACAATATCAGCTTTTTACAGGCTGGAAATTAAGGAGTAGTCTGCTATAGTCCTGCAGTGCCTTTTCCCACTGAAATAGCAGATGGGAACATTTTGTAAGATAACCTTTTTTTTTCATCTTCGCCTTGGATATAATTTCAAAAGCAAGCCTGGAAGAAAATCAGTTCTAAAACACATTTTTTAGTATCAGAATAAATACTCTAGCAAAACAGTTTTGCGTTGCTCTTAAAATTAGCAGCTTTGTGAAGTCATTTTCTTAACTTAAGTTGGCTGACTTCACTGACCCTGCTGCTTCAATATCATGCCCCTGGTCTACCAAATAATAAAACATAAGAATATAGTTTAAAATTTCAAGCTAAAAAAGAGTAACCTTCAGTGGAAATCCACTTAAATATTAAAGGGGTGTTCATTTGAATGTTTGAAATTTGGCATGCTAAAACAGGCTTCCTAACTTGAAAGTCAGTGTCTAAACATACACACAATTTCAGTAATCTTTTACAACCTGAAACAGCCTTTTCTGCTTGCTCTATTACCTCTTCAAAGCTTCAGCCCTTGTCTTTGAGTAGTGAAATATATATATATATTACTGTTCTTGGCATGGAAATTTTAACTTGCTTAGCAGAAAACTACTGCAGCTATTGAATTTCGGTTTTTAAGATACTGCAGGTGTCTATATCATGACTGAAGTTTTACAGATAAAAATACTGGCATTGTAAGCAGGGTTTTATGTCTGATAGATAGCTGAGCCTTTTTGAGATGGATAGGAAGACTAGCCTGTTTTAGAACTGACATTAAACCTATATTTTCATATTGTGAGTTGTTTCCCTGCTACAGTATGTGAAGTAAAGATCATTTGTTTGTAATATGTTAAGAACTTATTTGTATACATGTTGGAAGACATTTTGTCTTCTTACATACTGTAAGGCAGGGCTGTCAAACTCCTGGCCTATGGGCCAGATGCATCATGCGCTGGCCACGCCCATGCCCATTTTAGCGAAGAGGGGAAAAGTCCCGATACGTCACGTGGCGCCGCTGTGAGGACGTGAGTTTGATACCCCTGCTGTAAGGGAAAATATGGGAGGAATTTCTTAAGATGGCCCAAGAATTAAAGAGTATATATTTACTTGGTCAGAAGTTCCCTTGTTAGGAACACTGCTAGTAATCTACTGAGGACATGATGAAAGTTTAGTTTTTTGAAACGGGAGTTACAGAGTGCTTCAACACAGTCTCCAGATGAAACTGCTTATTTGAAGTTTGTTAATCTCTGTTTTCAGGACATCAGCAGCTCAATGACTAATAGTACAGCTTCTAGCAGGCCCCCTGTTACTTTGAGACTCGTGGTACCTGCCAGCCAATGTGGTTCTCTTATTGGGAAAGGAGGCTGCAAAATCAAAGAGATAAGAGAGGTGGGTACTCAAATTCTGCTAGGGGAAAATACACTCTCATTATGATTTCATCTTTTCCCAAATGAAGTAAACATGAATGTTTTCCATTGACTCTGCATCATTCTGCTTAATACTGTACTGTACAGCCATTTATATTTAGTGCTCATGAAACTGACAATAGAGGATGGCCGAAACCAAGCTCAATAAGTTCTTTTTGGAAAGCTACTCTTCTCATTCACCTCTTTTTCTATCTCTGGCAATAAGTTGGTGTCAAATAAAATAATACCTTAACAGAAGAGTTATTATGCTGACATTCCTTGCATCCTGTTACCTTGCTCACGACATCTTGGATGACCAACATCATTTGGATAATCCTTTCATTAAAGAAATTAAGTACACGGCTGTGTGGATTGAAGCATATAGAACTGCCGAATCATTTGATGTTGGCAATTGTATTGGCAATTACAGGTTATCAGTGTGTTTACCCTGGTTAAAAATGTAAATGATTTGATCCTAAGAGTTGTAGATATTATCCTTTCAAAAGCAGGAAAGTTCTTTTGCTTTAGAATTGGGTAATTTACCTCTAACTGTAGTAAATTAGCTTTATTCCTACCATTCTAGAAAAGTTAGGAATGTGCATGGTTTTCTATTTTTGAGAATTTGTTCGAAGTTGAGTTAGGCCTAGAAATAACCTTGTCCACAACAATTGATGTTGATCTTTTTCAAATTATTTTGACAACGGTATTCATGTAGTATACCATCAGGTTAAAATCTACAGCTGCTAAATGTCAGTTCAACACTATTGCCGTATAGAGTATGTCAAAAATATTAGTGCAGAAAAAAGTGGGAATTAATAACTCTTATTTTAATTACTATTTTAGAGTCATCCTGGAATAATATTTACAAGGCTATTTTATAACCAAAAGTGAAAACAATTTTTTTAAAAAAGAACTCTGAATATTATACTGAAACTGTTCTGCAATTATCTTTTTCTATAACAACTTCCAATAAATTTGTATCTTTCCTAATAGTACTAATTATCTTTTTGGGAAAAAAGCTATAAACCATATAAATCATGAAGCAAAATAGCTGATTTTTTAACTTTCAATCTTAAGAGCACAGGGGCGCAGGTCCAAGTGGCAGGAGACATGTTACCCAACTCTACTGAAAGAGCGATCACCATTGCTGGGATTCCACAGTCCATCATCGAGTGTGTCAAACAGATCTGTGTGGTCATGCTGGAGGTAATCTTTATTTTTATAAAGGCTTAACACTTTCACATAGAAAGTAGATGACAGAAGAAGAGCAAAGAGGACAGAGTCATTGCCTAGTGGCCAGTTGATCTTTTTTAATTTTGAGCTGCTGATAAAAGATTCCCATGCTGTCAGTTGAACTACTATTTTATTTTTGCTCCATAAAATGGAGCAAGAAAGTTTTATGAAGGAGAAAACATATACCCCTTTTCTAGTAGCAGGTGATTCGTGTAAATTAGCGCTGTCAAACTTCATGTAAATTAGGACCGGGTGCGTCCGGTTTAGCGAAGGGGATAAAAGTCACGATACGTCATGTGACCCCACGAGTTTGACACCCCTGATGTAAATAGTGCTTAAAATGTCATTTAGGTAAAGGGTTTTCCAAAGGATCACAGTTGGTTCATTGTCTTGATGAGCCAGAAAACTGAACTGTCTCTTCAAGTATTTGCACATACCTTCAGGGGAATATGGGGGAAAAATGCTATGTTTCTTAGTAAAAGCTTATCATCACAGTTCTATGTCATTTGCCGTCATTTTGTAGAAATATTTTATTTGCTTCCTGATTTCCTAGTTGTCCTGTTTTAAACTATAGCATTTCTGTTTTTATACTTGTACCTGTTGAAGGAGGTGACTCTTGCCTGAGAACTCATGCCACAAGGAAATTGCCTTCAGGCAGCAAGAGTATTTTTTTTTTCTTTTTCAAGAAGACTGACGTGACTACTGTTCAGAGGCAAATCAAAGAATTGTAGAAGCCATAGATAGATCAGTTAATTATCTGGTTCAGCCTATTTAAGTATTCTGGCAGATACTCGTGTCTCTAAGAAGTCCCTATTGATTAACCATGTTTTCCCTTTGACTCTTTGTAATCTAGTCTCCCCCAAAGGGTGTCACCATCCCCTATCGACCCAAGCCATCCAGTTCTCCTGTCATCTTTGCAGGCGGTCAGGTAAGGACATTCCTCTTGTTGGGCATGGGTGAGGGCAAAACAGCAGTAGCCTACCAAGCTTCAACACTGCCAGCACACATCAAACTACTCTGCATGCTTATCACCTGTGCTGCCCATCTGGCCAGCACAGTGCTATCTCTGCTGCTTTGGTTTTGTTCTTTGGAGGCTGCTCAAATGTTCACAAAATTCTGGTCTCTTTGAGAAATTAATGTAGTCAGCACTGTGGTTTGCAGGATTTTGTTGGCATTTATAATCCACTCCAAGCATAAGACTGTTTGCAATCTCTTTCTATCTGGCCCCTCAATTTCGAGTCAGCATTCAAATTAGTGATTATTAATAGACTATTAATTCTGCAGAACCATAGTTCAAAAGCAGCGGGGGCTGAATTGAGACGGGGGGGGGCATTGGGAGAGTTGTATCCTAGAGGGCTGAGAAAGTGAGTTGCTGGTTGATGCCACTGTACCTTTGAGCACAAATTCGGGAATATCTGGGAATTGCTTCTTTTTTAACTTTTTCATCCTTTTAAAAGGAAATGAGTGCCACTTACTTTCTAATTACACATAAAGGAGTACCTGTGGCTAGTTTAAAAATAAGTGACTGGGGTACAATTATTTTATTCTGCTTCAAGCACACAGGAATATGAGGCACAAATATGTTAATTTTCTGATAAATTGTTATGGCCAGTGCATGACTTCAGTCTCTCAGCTGGCTGGAATCCTATGACTAGTTAAGCATTTTCAATGACATTCACTTGGTGGACTGCGAATGCTCAGATATTTTAGCTGGACTTGAAAATCTATGCAATCATTTTAGATAGATTTGGTTTGAGGTGGAAGCATGCACTTTGGAAAAGTGGGTCTCTCAGAACTACGTGTCCAGGGAAGGCTCTTGAGTATGTGGAATTGGAACATATAGTCATTAAACTGCTTTTGAGCACAGTGCCTCAAGGCCCACCTTTAAGCTTATTTTTTTTGAAAAGGGCTGCATTAATTTTCAGATGCTTCAGAGATGGATTGGGTCAGCCTGAGATTGTCAAGATGGCACTGGGAAATAGATTTCAGTCAGCAACAGAAATGTAGAGGCAGCAGCTGGAAAGGCCTGGCTGCAATGTACCCAGTGCTTTATACATTCATACGCTACTTACATTGGGATATCTTGCTGGGGGAAAGGTGCTGTCGTGATCTTGTTCTTGCCTCAATCCCTTCCTCTTTCTTCCTTGCCCCATTCATATTACCTACCTTCCAGAAGCTCTTGATAGCTTGCTAAGCAATTAATTGGCAGTGCAAAGGCACTTGGGAGGTTACCGAAGATATTTGAAGTAGGTCACTTGCATCCTAGAAATTGATCTTGTGGCAGAGTGAGTAGCCCCATGAATGCCATTAGAATAAGACACTTTGTATTCATGCAGTCCCCCTGTCCCCGAAGTTGAAGATAGTCGGGGTTTGCACTCAGGGAAATCTCACATTGTCTTTGCTACTGAGTAAGAGTAAGCCAGCATTTGCCTAGTACAGGTTAACCCTTGATCAGAGTAAGTTTTATGTGACTTTGGTGTTAGCGAAAGGTTTCGGATTGACAGCCCTGGAGACTGAAGTCCTCTATTTATCCACAGGACAGGTACAGCAGCGGCAGTGCAAGCTACCCCCACACCGCCCCATCAATGTGCCTCAACTCTGACCTGGAGGGACCACCTCAAGAGGTGAGAGGGGAGTTCAGTCTCCATGGCCCATTCAATCCTTGGCCTCTTTGAGACTGCCAACAAGGGTGGCAAGATTGGTGGTGGCGGCTTGTGCTGTGAACTCCTGTTCATTGGGAACTGGATTAAGGCCACCAAACAGGACCTGGCAGGCCAGTAGGCAGACCTGCAGGTGGCAACCACTTGGCCAATTCCAACCAGGGCCTTATTTCTCCCCATGCCCTACCAGTGAGATAAGTTCTTCCAAAGCTTCACTTAGTATTAAGCAAATCCCCATACAGTGACTGCCTTGCTGGGTTTCTTCAGTAGGGTTATTCCTAGAATCATCGTGTTTGGCTGGCTGCTGCTTTCTCCTTATTCTTCCAGATTTATTTCTGCCATCCAGTGCCTGACTGTAATAGTCCACCATAAAGTTTTAAAGAGGATGGGATGGGGATGGGGATGAACACCCAGCTGGTTCTTCTTAGCTGTTAAAACAGTTGGAGCTATAGGAAGTAATTAATCTTCCCTTTGAATCAAGAATGCAGAATGTGTAGGGCAGGAGGGCTTGTAGCACAATCCAGTCCTCTGCTTAAACAACAAATCTTCACCAACAACCAGCTGTTTTAATACTAATCATTTTTGTGGTGGGGAACACTTTCCCTTCAAACACTATATACACCTAGCTAATACAAGGAGTCTCTTTAAGAGACCTGCTTTCAGGCTCCCCACCAACAATTCTCCCCTCAGCTTTCTGGCTTCCTGGCTAGTTGAACTCTTATCTGTCACTGGGTGGCTGTCCAATGGTTTTTAATAGGACTGTTTTCCTCCTTTTTGTAGGCCTATACCATTCAAGGACAGTATGCCATTCCACAGCCAGATGTAAGTTTTGTTTACACTTCTTGTCTTGAAATCACCCACTTCTCCCTTCAAAATTTCTCCATGCTTTCTCAACAAGCCACTTTAGAAGTCTGTTTTAATTTGAAACCACAATCCAACCTAAAATGAGCCTCAAATTTTGTTCAGCAGTTCTTTATGTAATCAACCTTAAATCTCTCCTCCTTTTTCTGTGTCCTGTGACACACACTTGCCCCGCAAAACTTGGCATTCTATCCAAGTTCCAGTCCCTGTCCCACAATTTATCAGATCCCACAAACAAACAAAACAAAACTCCATGGTATACTGTCATTGTGGTTCTTAGTAAATGGCATAGGGCATTGGGTATAGTGCACTTCCTGGTGGTGGAGGGGAAGCTAGCCTCAGACTTCAGCTTTCATCTCTAAACATGATGGCCAGCACATCATGTAGTCACTACAGGTGTCGTTATAAGGTGACGGGCTTTTGCTTGGGATGCCTTTTCTTGGCACACTTTCTGCTAATAATAAAACCATTAGCTGTCTTCACTTGATGTGAAAGGACTTTTTTTCCCTCACTGTCCTTCTTTACTAATACCTTCTGGTGTGTGAGATAGTTGTAGTACTTCTCATGGAAGGGCACATAGGAATTGATCTCTACTCATATAGCATGCTTAGAGCAAGAAAGGGTGGGGCTGGACCGAGTGAGTCTTAAGATTAAGAGCTATAGAAATTTGCACTGTTTTAAGATTGGGGAGAGCATCTGATTCCATTCTGGTCACTCATGATATACCTCTCCCCTCCAAATGCTTGACAGAGTCCTGCATGGTGTGGTCCCAAGCACCACTGCAAATCAGTCTCTGTGTTATTTTGCCTGTTTGTGCTTTGTCTCCTGGTGTTTGTCACAATTCACTGCAGATGCCTTCTGTTGAGCCAGGGTTTTTTGAGATGGGTGTTGGCTTCACACCCCACTGGTGCTTTTCTACTGTCTGTACCCATCTCTGCTCAGGGAAGCGCTTGCTCCTCAATCCAGTTTTCCTCCTGAACTCCCCTATCCCAAGGGGCAGCACCTCATGCTCAGCTTGCAGGGTCTGTTTTTCTTTAAACTGTGCTGAACAAGTAAGTCTGCAAAATTCCTAACATCCATCTTTCTCTCTCTCTCTTTCTAGCTGACCAAGCTGCATCAGTTGGCAATGCAACAGTCACACTTTCCAATGTCTCATGGCAACACTGGATTCAGTGGTATGAAAATGTTGTTCTTTATTATATAAGCTAGCAGTCCAAGAATCTCCACTTGGCCTTTTAAGACGATTGCCTTAAGCTCATTTTTTCACTTAAAAAACAAAGGATCCACAGGTACCAATCTTGAAAAACAGGCGACTGTTACTATCCTCAAGAACAAAAAACATTGTGTTGATTTTAAAGAGAATGTTGATGCTGCTTCCTCCTTTGGTCCTTTCAATAACATTGCCAGTTGCATCTTGCCTTCCAATTACTATGGTAGAAATAGTTGTACCAAGTTGTATAAAAGTTTGCCTTGTTGCTGAAAGTCTGATAGGACTTCGGCTAGGACCACCACACTTACTGTCCCTTGTATTTTGACAGGCGTTGAATCCAGCTCTCCAGATGTGAAAGGCTATTGGGGTAATGACTGAAAAAAAAACCTAGTTACTCTGTTGTGTATGTTCATAACGGTAGGGGAGTCTTTCCCAGTTACCAAATTCTGCTAACTGCATTATAGTGCAGGGGGGAAAGCCTACAGCACATGATATCGGTGCAAAATCATATTTGATATTTTTTTTCCTTCTGTAAAATATGGTGTGCTGGACCCTATATTGGAGAGCAGATAATAATAGAATGAATAAGTTTATTCTCATGAGCTGTTTGCTAGTGAAGATAGCAGGGAAGCTACAGATGTCCACGTAATAGCTATATTGGGTTGATAAACATAAAAATGATATTACGCACAAGCGTCTTGAACAATACAGATGGTACTGCTATTTATTTGTCCAGGCTTCTGTGCAGTTCCAGTCCAAAACAACTGAGATATGGCCTCTGTCCATTATATAAAGTAAAAACCACAATAACAAGATAAAATGAATAATAACAGACCACAAAACTAAATACATCACCAAGATAATCGACAGCAACCACTCAGAACGTGCCACTATGGATCATTCGCCAGTCCCTTTGAAAAAGGCAGAACTTAACGGCCTTCCAGAATCCTAGCAGAATTCTGATATCTGGAGTATGGTGTTCCAGAGAAGGGATTCCGTGATGGAAAAGGCCTACACCCATGGGCCCTGGGAACAATAGTCCCAGGTCAGCGGTCAGGTCCCGAAGAAGCCCTCTTTTCCTGTTCTTATCAGATGCGTAGATATCAGAGGAAGTAAGAAGTCTCTTGAGAGTGTTGTGCCATGAGGCAGCAATAACTTTATGTACAACTAAAATGTTTACTGATGGACATGAGCGTTTGCTTTGGGTCTGTGTTTATTACAACTTGTTGGAAATTATTATGTAAAGGATAATAATTGGGTTTTTTCATTGTTTGTTCATAAGAAGAGGCGGTATTACTACTTCGGTTTGCTCTAGCCAAGCACAAACATTCATTCTTGTCTCTTACAATCAGAGTTTACCAAAGAGAGAGAGAGAGAGAGTCAGGCTTAAGCTTAACATTTGGTTCATTTGCTTGAACACTTCAAGACTAATTTTTTCAGCAGCAAATAATAGCCTGATTGGCATTTCAGTTTTGTACGGTGCTGATTGTCTCAACTTTAAACTTGTTTTGATCTCTTTCTGTGTGTTAGCAGGTTTGGATGCATCAGCTCAGACTACTTCTCATGAACTCACCATTCCAAATGATGTAAGTATTTTTCAAACATGCCCACTTGGGATAAAGCTCTCTATTCTGGATTGTTTTGAGATACTGTTTCAGGAATTTCATTTCAGGGAAATTATGGTATGTTCTATAATCTAGATAGCTGTTCTGTTTTAAGTTTAGGGCATAGTTAAGAGATGGGGAGAAGGCATTTAAATTACCTGTCCTTGACTTACAGCCGCAATTGGGCCAGAATATCCATTGCTGAGTCATGCCCAATTTTACAACTTTTTTGTTAAATGAATCATTACAATGGTTAAGTGAATCTGGCTTCCCCCATTGACTTTGCTTGTTGGAAGCTGGCTGGGCAGGTTGCAAATGGCGATCACATGACTCCAGGATGCTAATTGCCAAGCAACTAAATTTTGATCATGTAATTGTGGCGATGCTATGATGGTCGTAAGTATGAGGACTGGTCAGAACTCAATTTTTCAGTACCATTGTAATTTCAAACAGTCTCTAAAGGAACGGTTGTAAGTTGAAGGCTATTTATACATGCATGATGGACACCAAAGCATCTAGGAGTCTAAGGTATCTTAGATTACGATTCTGTAACTGAAAAGGAAAAGTTATGCTTTCTCTTTTTAGTCCTTTAAAACAAACATTGCAACTTAGAATAAAGAAAATTCTTTACAAATTAAAACTTGGATTAATGATTAGTTTGAAGGGTATTACGCTGGCCTTCTGAGAAGAAGCCTTTAGCATACAAAATTGTTGAGAAGGATTGCACATCTCAAAATTAATGCAGCTGTGAACCTTTCAAAAGAATATTGATTATGAGCACCAAATGCCGCGCTGTTACCTTGCAGGCATAGTTTGACTATTAACATTCAGGAGTGCCATTAGGTTGATTTAAACAACAAATGTTGAAATTGAGTATGTGTTGCTTTGAATCCAAAAGATTTGCTTTAAGCCCCAATACATTTATGTTTTGCCTTGTGACTTTTTTTTTCATAAAGGATGCTTTACCCATGAATAATATTGATACACAGCCCAATATGGTAGAAGGTGGACTTTTGCCCCCAATTGCCTTAATTTTACTTTACATTATAGAGCATATAGTGGTACAAAACAAGTATACAATTGACAGCAATTGACATTTGCTCTTTCTGCTAAGAGCACTAAGAAATGACTATAGGTTTTAAACTGCTTTTCTAAGGAAAGTTATGATTCTTTGGTAATACAGGAATACTATTCAAAAGATAACAAAGTTGTTTGTCTAACTAGGTTAAAACTACAGGACAATTTTGTTCATTTGAATTAACGTACGCTTAATATGCCAATTGGAAAACAATTTAAGAAAAGATCTTTTAACAATAGTGAAGCTTCCTGATAGAAAATAGCATTTACATGGTTTCTAGACATCAGCCTCATCCAAGTCTGAAAAGAAAACAACGGTGCAAAAACATTTTTGACATTTCAGATTGCAATTTGATTAAGATTTTGTTCTCTTTTTTCTAGCTGATTGGTTGTATCATTGGGCGTCAAGGCGCCAAGATCAATGAGATTCGCCAGATGTCTGGGGCGCAGATCAAAATTGCCAATCCAGTGGAAGGATCTACTGACAGGCAGGTTACTATAACTGGATCTGCAGCCAGCATCAGCCTGGCTCAATATCTAATTAATGTCAGGTAAGTTTTTAGTATACTGCTTATTAATGCATGTCTCAATTGATATAAGAAATGTATACTTTTAAAAACCTTTTAAAAAACCTTTTAAAAAGACTAAAAGTTCCCAATTATCCCCCCTTCCTCCACTCTTGTGCAGAAATAGTACAAAACTGCTGTTTAGTGCACAGCGGCTACCTCATCTTTGCAGATCTATGGATTGCGGTTGGGAAGGTATTGCAGTTCTTATAGATAAAGGAGAGAAATAAGACCTGCAGTACATCCTTCACTGCATTGTAGACCTTGGGCTTTTTGAATTGCTAAGTACTACATTTTCTAAAAAAGAGCTGCTTAGTTGGGTTCCTAAATGATAACAGTATGCCGTTTTATCGAAAAAAAGTAGGGGTAGCTCCGCCCCAGGAATGTGACTTTGGCCACTGCCACTGCTCCTGTAGTTCTTCATCTCCATATATGCTTTTGCTTGCAGCGAACTTCAGTAATGGGCTGCAGCGGGGCTCTGCAGCAAGCAGTGGCAGCTTCTGGGGCTCAGTCTTTACAATCCCCAGCTGGCAAGTAGCCTTTACCACACGATCTCATGAGGCAAAATCCAAATTATCGGCTTAACAGAAAGTAATGTCTTCAATAATTAAAAGTCCAGACCCAAACAGCTGGTATTCCACGTCCTGACATTCTTCCTTGCCATCTACGCTATGACTAAAGTGTCCATTGTAAGAAAGTAAGCTCTAATGTTAAGAATCTACAGTTTAGTTTCAGGGCTGCTAGAGAATAACAAACAAGTATATTCCAAATGTGAAGTTGCTGACATTTTGAAAACTACCCAGAAGTCTCAGATGTCTTTGAACAGAAGTGGCCATTTTGGGAATGCCCAGGAAACTTGTTTCAATTCAGTAGCTAAATGTTAGCATAGGATCCATTATTGGAGTGAATATTTTTTTCACTCATTGCTATGAAAACCTTCTAAAATTCTTCTCATTAAAGGTTCTCGTGCTCTCCCTAATTAAATTTATGCCAGAACTGTAATGTAATGTAATGTGGTGGTGGTGGTGATGACAACTGCAAAAATACGTTTTGTAAGTGGCTTAATGACACTTGCAAATGGCTGCTGTGCAATTAAAGAGGGATAATAATGGCTTCAGACTGAACTCAAGGACTTGGAATGTTTTGACATACATAGAGCCTAAAAAGAAGTATTGTGTGGGAAATAACTAGAAATAAAGCGCTTTATACATAATTATGACCCACGTTGTACTATCCTTACAGTTTCCCTCTAAATTGTGTGCCTTGGTTGCTCAATCTTTTTGCAAAATTTTATTAGTTTTTGGCTGATCTGGTATTAAGCAGTAGGGATGAACCATTCTATGCATTAAGCAGCAGAAAAAAAGCCAACCCCCTCTCCTAATCTACATTCCGAGATGCATAAGAAAGTAGAAGTCTAGCTAAGTCAAGTAGAATAACTGCCATCAATTTCCTGCAAAAAGCAAAATAAAAAAAATTGTTCCATGTGCACAGTGTAACTTTTACTCAAAGCAGTGTTCTGTAAGGTTTCAAGAGACTGCCAACCTCTGAAGATTTATATCGTAAGAGATTAATAGCAAGGATTTGCTCCATTTTTCATTCTAAAACAATAAAAGTAGCCAGACAGTAGTCTGCTGTGTTTTTTTTCCTCCCCATCATCCAATCTGCAGAAAAAAGTAGCCAAGGAGATTAGTTCAAGTACATTTAAAATTTTCTTACTCAAGGACTAAATCAGGGGATTGACTTTAGCATAGCCCATAAATAGCATATTAGCAGCAACAGTAGATTTTTCTGTTGGAGCTTTTTTTGCTTATTATCCTGAATACTCAATAGCCTAGCAACACAATTTCTGATAAATATACACATAGTGGTGTTTTGGCAAACTTCCTGTTAAATAAAGCAAAACACATAATGGAGAGACACTGCGCAAGTACAGATTCCATTACAATTTAAGATAACCTGACCCCTAGCAAAAGATTTATTAAAACAACAGTACAAGTAGTCCTCGACTTACTACCGTAATTGAGCTCAGAATTCCAGTCGTACATCATTGCAGTTATAAGTTGAGGCATCCACATGATTGGAAGTAATTTGCTGGCTATTTTTGTGGCAATCAAGCAACCCCATTTGTTTGGGCATTTTCAGAAACCAGCAAAAAAACATTGCAAATTGCACTCATGTGACTGCTGAACAATGCAGCCACCCAACATGCAGTCACATGACCGTGAGGAATGCACAACCATTTGCAACAGACTTGAGCATCCATTCTATGACTGCCATAATTTCAAATGGTCATTAAGGGAGGACTATCTGTAAAACTGACAACTGGATAGGTAGCAGTTGTGCGGTTTCCTTTCTTCAACTGGCTGTCGCCAGTCGCAAGGATGGCAATTTTGCCTGCTTTATTAGCTAAATCCCATTTAAAATATTCTAAATCCAGGCCCTGTTGCGGGTCATTGGAATAGTTAAAACCAACATGGAATGAAGTGCTCCAATTTGCCCTATGTTTGGGATAAAACAAAAAAATGCTGGAAGTTTTGTTTGAACACAAAACGCTCAGTTGCTGTTCTGAGTTCTGAAAATATTCAAGCTTGGAATGTTTACACATGCTTCAATGTTTTTGGTAGATAACGCAGGGGTTGGCTTTTTGTGTGTGTGTGTGTGAACTCGAGCTTCAATAGGAGAATAAATAGCCAATGCTGAAGCATCTCAATGAAAAGAAAACAGTAATCACTACCGTTGCCTATTTATTATCTGGGTAGTCTCAAAACATTGCGTCTGTCAACCGATGAAGTGTTTTATCAATACAGAATGAATTCTGTGGGTACAGTAAGTGAAAGAAAACACATCCAGAGCATAAGATACAATTCTGGATGAAATTAAACTTGTGAATCCTGTTTTCTAGGCAAGCACAAGTTGCTTTGAAACCTAAACGAGTAAGATGGTTAAAAACCTCAGATCAGCCTACAATTCATTGAACTGTTTCTGACAAAAATAAAATAAGCCCTACCTCTGGAGTTTGATTTTATGAAATCCATTTTTTTAAATGGCCTCTGCAGAATAAGTTATTTTCTTTAATTAATATGGAGAAAAGGTAACGCTGAATTCCTGGAGTTCAGTTAGGACTTCCTGGTTGGTATAATGTTGGTTTTGCTACTTCCAAGAGACATTTGAATACTGCAGTCTGTATTAAATCTGAAATAATAGTTGGGAAGGCAAAGAAAAGAATGCTGGAAGAACTTTTGTGAATAAACATAACCACGTTGTTTTAATAGTTTGCTGTAATTTCAAAGGGTGGTATGTAGTTCTGTATTAAACAACAAAATGGCCACTTCTGAAATCAAAATAAATTGGAATTATTCATAATGGGATTAGGGTTGGGGGGGCTATAAATGGACCTTGGTACATCTAGAGAATGTTGAGATTCCCTGGCAGCCAGCATTCTCTCCCATCCCATCTTTCTTCTGGCTATGCTATTTCCAAACCTTTCCAGACTAGGTTCATGCTATTTAAGCTGTTTTGTGTCCTGTGCTTTTTGTGTGGTGTTCCCATCCACCCACCCGTATTTTTGTTCCTTTTTTCCTCTGTTACAGTTTAGAAAGCGCTAAACCCTCCTCCCAGGCAGCCTCCGTCACGATCCCCGACCACCTCAGCATCAACCTCTCTCAACCCTCCACCCCTTCTTCTTCTTCCTCCTCCACCACCACCCCCTCGCTTGCGACAGCAGGGGTCTCCGACGCACCCTCCAGCCTCCCCAACCCTCTTCCGACCGCCCCCTGTGTCTCCAGTCTGCTTGGCATGAAACCCGTCCCTCTCCTGGCTCTAAATGTTGTGTCTGCTGCTAAGGGTGCCTCCACCACCTCAGCTGTGCCATGTGTTACTAACAAACTGAAAACGGAAAAACAGAGATTCTCTCCCTACTGAGAGTCTGCTTGTGGCCTTAGAGGAACAGCAGATTGTTTTTCAGCAATGGGGAATCCTGTAGAGGAGACTTGGAAGAGATTTTTTTTTTTTTAAACTTCAAAAACAGAAATGAGCTTGTGATTCTTTAGAATGGAGTTTCTTTTTGCTGCCGATCTCCACTAGGTCAAAGACAATTGAGCAAGTGTATTAATCGGTTTTGAAGTCCAGTAGTAATCTTGATTATATAGCTTGTAGCTGTTGCTTTAGTAGATTTTGTTTGCATTGTTACATGAAATAAGGTGGGTGGGCAAGGGTTGGCGGGGTATGGGATTCTAGCATTTGTTAATAAAACTATTCATTTTGTGATACCTCGGTTTAAGCTGTTGCAAAGAGGCTACTTTGGTCAAACCTGTCTCAATGTCTGTCTTGTAATAAAGCTATCACAGTGAGAATGTGCACAGATGTGCCTGAATTGGATCCAGACTGTATAACTGCAAACTGGTGGATATCACATTGCACACCCAGGCTAAAAGTCTTTAAATAGATGTCAATTATTGTCCTAGAATAGTTTTCCTCAGCCTGATAGTCTCCCCGTCCCCCCCCCAAGTGTTTGGGACCAAAATTTCAGTCATCCCTGCCTGCTGCCATATTGCCTCGGGGTTGATGGAAATGTTAACCGAAAACATGTATCGTATTAGAGAAGGCTTTCCTGGAGTGTAATAAAATGTTTAAGCTCTATGCTTGGGAAGCTGTAACCATTCAGTATACAATTGTGAAGTTGCCAACTGAAGGCAGGGAGTAGTAGGCCTTGTACACCATGTTTCCATGAGAATTCCTAGCTAGCATGTTTATACATTAACGTGTTTGGTAGAAATGAGATACATTTCTTGGCACGTATACAGTATGTGCTGCTCTTTTGTAGAGGTTGCTGTAGGTCTCTGAAAAACGCCTCAGATACCTGGCTTTCTCTACATCCAGGACTATGTTACACTAAGGAGATAAGAGAACTTGGATCAGCGAGCACACTCTAAACAGCTTTATGAGTGCTGCAAATCCAGCCTCCTTTTGCCATAAAATGAAATAAAGGATCTAATCCTCAAGTTGATGGAGGAGTAGCCCAGAGCTATGGTTTAAAAGCCTCATTATTATTGATGAAAATATTAGCTTGTGTATCGTGTCTTTTAAGAGATGCTCCTTAGACCGTGTGGTTTGTCTTGAAAGCAAGTCTTCTGCCAAAGCTAGCCAGTTGGCTTCTCTTGTCCCAGCAAACTCTTCTAGTTTTAAAGACCAGGTAAGTCGCCTGTTTCCACCAATAAGGACATTTTGGAAACAGAAGGCAGACAAATAGGATAATGTAACAAAAAGCAGAGCTCTAGTGTTTTATCATGGTGCTCGTATTATTTTCTCATCTGAATCAGAATCACTTGATTTTTAGCCTGGGATTGCCGCATGAACATTGCAGTTTAAAAAAAAAAAGGAATGTTTATTAATTTTCAAAGTGTTGAGGTAACACTGAATAACAAAAGGTAATTGTTAAAATTGATAAGAATTGTGTGCTTATCTTTTGTATTAAAATTGGAACAAGTTTGAAATGGCAATTAGATTATGGGGCTACATAATTTTGGACTTTGCATTCAGGGATGTGGAGGGTCTAATCTGATCCTATTGTGAGGGATGGGATGGCCATTAACTGGCTGACTTACGCAGTTATGTCAAATCTTTTTTTCCTTTAATAGTAGGAGTCTTTTTTAGTAATTGTTTCTGCAGTTTGACTTTCACAATTGTAACTTTTTTAAAAAAAATCTGTTCTGCTGTAGTGTAATCACATCAAGTAAAAATTGTCCACTCTTAACCAAGCTTATGGATTGGCCGTCTGTTTCATAGTGTCTTGTAGAGACTGATTTTGTGACGAGTAAGATGGTGATGTGTTGTCCAGAAGCTATTTGTTACATTGCACAAACACTAGTTCTCAATAATAACTATATCAAACTTGGGAAGTGGATATCAGTACCTGATTTCTAAAAAAAAATCTGCATTTGGCTTCATTTTTTTTTAAATGAAGATTGCATCCACATCCACCTTTACAATTTTTCCAATCTTTAACACTATTAGTTCTATGATGCAGAAGGAAAATAACATTACTCTGTCAAATGATATTAAGGCAGGCACACTTTGCATGTGTTATGTAGTATATGCAAAAATTACAGATTTTAAAACAGTTGGCTTCATTGACAGTGGGGGAAAATTAGTAGCAGGTCTTTTTTCTGGGTTTGGGTTATGCTCCCAAAGTTGCTTACTTCACAGAAGTTACAAGATAGTCTTACTTCTCTATAACCTGTTACCTGAGCTATGACGTGTTCATAGCAGTGATCTATTGTTGGATCTGTAAATTTGATTTGAATTTGTCTCAGCTTTTTGGGACTTGGAATCATACTCCCATCTCCATGGTACAGCTACACAACGAGGGCCAAGTAGCAGAAGCTATTTGAGATTCATTTTTCAATATTTCAAGTTCACACATCATCATCTGTTCTATATCTTGAAGGTCAGGACATACAAACCAAGAGGAGATGCTGCTTTTCAACACGCCACAGCAAAACCCACCCTTCCCCAGTCCTTCCTAATATAGGAGAATAAGTGATTGCTCTTATCAGTGTGATTTTAAAAAAGTCAAGCTGTATTAATGCATAATCCACTAATGTGGGTATGCAGTGAGCAGTTAACTTTAAAAAAAAGAAATGTCCAGTGTTTGCTAGAATATGTTTTGGGGTGTGAAAGGAAGGGTAAACCAGCTTTGCTCAGATGTGACACACTCATTTTGTGAGATAGCCTTCCCCCTTGACACTACCAATTGGGACTTCAGGAAGTTCTGCCATAAATCAGCTTAGGAAGGCTGCACTGTAAAAACACAAAAATAACGGTGATACAAATACTTGGATGTACTCAAATCTCTTCCTGTATTTAGTTAGCATGAGCCATTTGCCCTTGTTTCAGTGGGTCTTAACTTGGAATTCTACTTTTTGTCCTTTTACGTGGCCAAATCAGCCTTCCCCAATGGTGGCATCCTAAATGCATGCATTTCAGCTACCAAGAAGTCTTAACTGTTACTCCAGGGAAAACTGCCTTGGGTCATTCTATTAATAAAGGACTGGGAAGTTTCAGTTATCCAGTAGTATATGTAGGGTCTAATTTTATCACTCTTCTACCCCTTCTGGCCTGATTTGTGGCAAAGACCCATTCAGCTGAGCCTTACCCATTTGTGTTGCCTAACCCTCGTCCTGTTGATTTGGGTGCAGCTTGTCAGTGAGTCTCTCGGTCAGTTAGTAGTCTACGTTAGAGAGCCTCCTTCCTAAAAGGTAAGTTTGTATAGCATGGCTTCTGCTTAAATATACAGACCTCAAGCCCTAGATTTCAAGTGGTTGAAGACTAATGTTCTTTTTTTAATAAAATAGTTTTATTAGTAAAATCTGTTCTTTGTTACCAATCAGTGGATTAAGACGTGCCTTTGTGATGGTAACAAAGTGGAGAATTCATGGCTGAAACATAGATACAGATATATCTCTCCCATCTCCATCCCCATCCCCCCCATTTAGGGAGGGCTTCTGATTTTTACAAGCAAATATCAATTTAAAATAATTTTATATTTTTATAGGCAGAATAAAACCACTTTTGTTGTAAGCATCAGACAGCTGTAAAAGTTGTATGAATTGTATTATATTTAACAATTGAAAATCGAGGTTGGTGAACAAATTCCTCTTTTAAATCAAAACCATTTCTGATAGCTTTTAATGATTTGACTTGAATCTGATCTTGTGTAAATACCTGAACATACCTAACCAAGCATTATAGGCAATAACCAGGAGACCAGGAGTTTAGTCCCAGCTTAGGCGTGAAAATTGGCTGGGTGACACTTGGGCCAGTCACTCCCCCTCAAGATTGTGGGAGTATTGAGTATGTTTTCTGCCTTGATTTATTTATAAAAATAATAAAGGCAGGATAAAAATGAACTAAAAAATTGGCAGCCTAGTCACAGTTTAATGGCTATATGTTTAGATATGCTAATAAAAGCAAAGTACTATGTCTACTTCTAAAAAATTCTGGTGAATCTGAATTCTGGTGACTTGTTTTGGCTAGTGTGCACACATGCAGAAGGTGCTGAATATTTAAGACTTTACTGGAAGCCATGCTTGATAAGGGGATGAATGTACAAAAGCTGCAGTAAAGCCTGACTGACTTTCCTTTTGGATATCTAATTCAAGATTGTTATTTGTGTGTTTGTAGCTGCTTCTGTATTAATTGGTATGTGGGGCATTTGCCCCTGAAAAATTAGTTTAAAAGTACCATATGCCAAATACAACTGTTCTATGAACAATATACTTATGGTTGAAAAAAAGTCATGTTATAAAGTGGAATTTGGACCTGTGTCAAAATCTGGTTCTGTTTGTCTACGTTTGTTAAAAGACTTTAACTTTTGTTTTCATCGTAGGCTTTCTTCGGAGACTGGTGGAATGGGAAGCAGCTAGGACAATGCCACCACCTCACTCATTACCCGTTTCTGCCGTTCATCCCCATGATCCATCTGTGTAGTTTTTGAGCAGTCAGCAATTCCAGGTTTTAACTAGTTTGTAAATTTTCAGTTCTACATGCTTTACCCATCCATTCATGATTTTTTTTTTAATTGCAGCATTTTAATTCCTTTTCTCTGTTCAGCTGTTAAAATGCTGATTCATATTTTAGTTTAAGCTTCTTCCCCTTTCTTGGCTCATGAAGTTTTTCTGTTATGTCATGAAATGTAAGAGTGGAATTAATACATTTCAGTTTAGTTCTGTAATGTCAGAAATTTTTCAAAAAAATAAAAAGATGGACTGGAGTTTTTTTCCTTGTGAATAGAAATGTGTGGTGCTCTTGAGTCTTTATCGCTGGTCTTTATTATTCCTTCGAACTTCTGCATTGCACGTCAGAAAAGCTTAGTAAGGATTGCAGAATTGTAACCATCGTGGGTGAGGGAGGGGAGTGCTATAACCAGAAAGAATAATAAATTTTCCCTCATTGGAAGATGAATTGGGAGGGGGCAGTTGGCCTTCAAATGCAGATGGATAGGTTTGGGTTATGGTGAAGCCTAAATAATGGTTAATCCTTCTCTCATTTGAGAGGATTGCAGATAATCCTTGATTTACAACCTCAATGGAGCCCAACATTTCCATTGATAAGCAAGACAGTTTAAGTAAGTTGTGCCACATTTTACAACTTTTTTTGCTGCAGTTGTTAAGCAAATCAGTGTAGTTAAGTGAATCATTTGGTTGCTAAATGTATCTGCTTTCCCCTATTGAATTTGCTTCTTAGAAGCCAGCTGGGAAGATTACAAATGATGATTACATGACCCTGGGACAGCGCAACTGTCATAAATTCATGCCAGTTATCAAGCAGCTGAATTCTGATCATGTGGTCATAGGGATGCTGCAATGGATGTAGGTGTGAAAACTGATAAGTTACTTTTTTTCAGTGCTGTTGTAACTTTGAACGGTCACTGATGCTTGTAAGTTGAGGACTATCCTGTAACAGTTATTAAGTTTCTCCTATACTGCATTTTTTTTTTAAAAAGTGCTTGTATACAGTTTCACGAATGTTATGTCATAATGGCATAAACTTCATAATTGTTACGTGTGTGATCCCAGAATGCTGGGGGTAGTGTGTGAGTGCCTTTTAATTTATTATTGAAGTCAATGTTTCTTTTATATGAGATACAAGCTGAAAAAACAAAATGAGTATAGGATACAGTCCTCCTTACCTTTGTTTTCTAGAAGTGACTACATATTTTGGAGTGTAAATACTATAGAACAGATGGAGGCAAACTGCAGCCCTCCAGCTGTTTTGAATTTAAATTCTTACCAGACAAGTCAGTGGCAAGCAATTGGACATTTCTGGAAATGACTTACCTATTTTGCAAAATATATGCATTGTGCTTATCTGATCGTTTGGCATAAGCCAATGTTAGTGAAGTGCATATTTTTGAAAAGTTTGCATGGAGTCTACATTCTTCCGTGTTTTTGAGAAGCTCTCAAACGGCAGGATTGAACAAAACACAGTACTTCTTAAAGTACAAGAAAATAAGTTAATTAGGAGAATTTTGCATTATTGCCCAAGTTACATTTTTCTGAGACAAGAAAAGACCATAAAACTATAGTTCTACTTTCCCTACAATATCACTCTGCCAACTTTTGGGATACGTGAACATACAAGGCTCCTTGCAGAAGTTGCACAAAACGTATAAATCCTCTCAGAATTTTAACAAGATATTAAGAACATTTAAGTGAACATTGGGTTTATGTTGGTCTACCAGTGAGATAATTGGCAAGAGCCTCATCTTGCAGTTCTCCAGAAGACTTTCTGGTGACATGACGTCAGGTAGCTGTCATTTTGCTTTTCTCAAACTTCTATATCGGCATTGCATTGTGAAGAATTTCAAACATTAGCCTGTCCAACAGTATTGAGTTCTCAGCTTTCTTGCTGGTGTTTGGTTAATGGAGTAAGGAAAGCTGTAGCAGTTGTTTGAAAGATTTAGATGTAGTTACTGGAGCTAAACTCAAAAGTGTTGAGCATTTTTGTAAATGTTACGTTGCAGCTTACTTTCCTGAAATACATTTGCATTAGCAGGATACGGGTTTTGCACTGAGAAACATTCAGATCTTACCTATTTGGACAGATGTAGAAAATAGTGATAGGCACTCCGTGGAGCTGTCATTAATATGTCACTTTGTGACATTAAACAACTTTAATAAAAGTAACTACCGGTATCAGCAGAAGAACCATCCCATCTGGAGACCTTGAAATATGCTTAAGATCTGCTGTGCTTTTGAAATAGCTAAAAGGAGAGGGAAGCTAGCTAGTTTTAGGTGCTTGCCATTACACTAAACAGGTGGGCAAATGAAGGCTGCCTACAGCAACTCTTCCAGAGGGCTACATTTAGGCTTTCTGATTTCTATCTCCCTATCTCTTAGTTTAAGAAATGGCAAGATGCAGTAAGCTAGGTTTCCCGATTAATTCAAAATTGAACAGCCGCTGTTACAAAACGACTGTAAGAATTTTGATTCCTACAGGGACAACCTTGACATCAAAACCTTACAAATCTAACAACATTGGCATGGCAATTGCCTCCTTGTGTTGTAGCAAAAATTGTGTACGCTTGTGTAGAACTCTTTTAATAGTTTGATGTTAGAACTCAAATTTTCTGCACTTGGGCATTTGCTTGCAAAGGCTAAGCAATTCTACTATCAAAGCATCATTATACTGTAGATCGGTTGAGCCAAGCATACTATAATGTAGCCTGTCCAATAAGGAAGCACTAGTTTTAAATTTAAACTATTAACTAACTTGCTACAGGTAGTCCACCTTACAACAATTTGTTTAGTGACCATTCAAAGTTACAATGGCACTGAAAAAAAGTGTCTTACAACCATTTTTAACACCTATGATCGTTGCAGCATCCCCATGGTCACTTGATCAAAATTCAGATGCTTAAGCAACTGGCTCATATTTATGACAGTTGCAGGGTCACGTGATCTCCTTTTGTGACCATCTGACAAGCAAAGTCGATAGGGAAGCCAGATTCACTTAACAACCGTGTTACTAATTTAACAACTGCAGTTGTTAACAAATGTGGCAAGAAAAGTCGTAAAATGGGACACAGCTCACTTAGCAAATTTCTCACTTAGCAACAAATTCTGGGCTCAATTGTGGCCGTAAGTCGAGGACTACCTATATATCTCAGAAACCAAGTAACTTTAGCAAAACATGGCTCAACAGCATCCAGAAATCCCTTTTATCCCTAGTAGTTTCCTTAGCCAGCCAACTCCATAGTATGGATGTTTTAAAAATAATTTTGTTAGTAAAATATATTGGCCTATACTCATATTTGCGTTTAGGCTGTAGCAGGGGTGACATTTTGTGTTAATTAGTGTAATTAGCTCTTGCTTTGCTTGCTGGTGGAGATAAGGAAACCGTGCAGAAACCCTAACAGCAGTCATTGACAATTATATTAAACTTCTTTGGCATTGCACACTCCCTTTCAAACATACCTTAAGGAATAGAAACATCCTTAAGAGCAATTTAATAATTGATAATTGGAATCCTTAGAATGGGAAACTGGTCATATTGAGGAAGTGGATGTAAAGAGGTGTTCGCTCTCGCACACACGCTATTGCATTCGGAAATACGAGCAAGACGAAGGGCTACATCAGCATGCGAACACTGAATACAAAATGGTCTTTAATTGAAATCCGCAGTGCCATTATTCATCTAAGCAACGTTAGTTCCATACAGTTATGATCTATCTTACAAGGGTAGATGTTAAAACAAGAATGGGGAACGCACAGATCCAAAGGGGTGGGAAGTATGGCTTTATCTAAGGGATTGAAAACTTGCCTTCCACAGGAAGAATGACAAACTGAGCTGGGAGAGGTCAAGGCGGGTCTTTTAACATCATGCTTGCTGTGTAAGTGCAGCGTTTCTAAAGAGGCTTTATGCTGGCAAGGGAATGCAGCCATAAGGAGTCTGAATGGAGACCCTGGGTTTTACAACGTAGATTCCAGTGCGTTAACAAAGGACTGAATCATTTTAATCTGCTCTAAAAGAACGTATGCTATCTGCCAGGAGTTTGGCTTTCAGTGAAGGAGACTGTTTCAAAACGTTATTTTCATTTCCCATGCTTTGAGTAGAAGAGAGTTTCGATTTGTAACTTGGAAGACCTATTTTTTTCTATATTATTTTTTTACAGCTGGAAAAATCAGATCTAGCATTGATTTCTCTTGACAACATTTTTCCAAACCATGAGGCACGTATTTTTCTTAGCAGGGCTATCCCAAGCACCAGTATTTAACCTCATAAATTCGGAGCCTGTTATATCCACAATTGAATTACAGCTCCGTTTTACAGAGGCACGGAGACAGGCTGCGAATACTGGGCGCCATCCAGGGGCTGCCGGTTTCAGCAAGATAAGCTTTATTACCCATTCCCAAGGTGGCTCACCCTCAAATAAAAGAGTCGGTAACTGCAATAAACTTTTAAATAATTGTGGCTTCTACTGGCTGGACATGAAATATAAAAAATGCTGATTTATCAGCACTGAAATCAGCTAAACAGTGATAGGAGATAAATTCTGCAGGACTCAATATACCTTTACAAGGATTTGATGCTGAATTCTGGTTTTAATTTTGCTTGAGATTTATACCCACATTTGAGCTTTCTCACTACTGTTCTCTTGCATGGATCAAATCAAAGGGCTACCTGCTGCAATAAGAGCCCAATTGTCCTGGCCTATTTGTTCAGGCTAACCTGATACCACTTTTGGCCTCAATCCAGTATGTTCATAAGACACATAAGGAACAGATGACGGAAAAGGACATCTCTCTTCCATCATTTCAACAGAAGTGTCAGTTTGTGACTGAAAAATCTAAAGATGAATTAATCTGTAAAGCTGTTGGATGAACCTAGTTGTGTTTTCTGAGTGTGAGAAGGAAGGACCACACCAGTTGTATTAACTCCTGCAAGTATATTAGCTAGCCATGTTTACCCTCCCCCCTTGTGTATTCAGTGTGAAGTCTCGATGCATGTCCAGCTGTTGTCTGTAATTTAACGTGCCATATTTGTGATTAGGGGAAGCCAAATATTTATGGTTAAAGGGGTACGGAGCTTCTTTCTCAATTGTTTTGTAGCATAGGCACAAAAATAGGTGTCTGAAACAAATAGAAAAATGCCTATCATGTTAAAGTGGTGGGAATCTTAAAAAAAAAAGGTTTGCCTAACTCCTGCCATACTGTTGTTTTTTAAAATATTTTTAGGAAGTATCCACAAGAAACATCAAATACAATCAACGGAGGGCCCTTTTAATTTTGCTTAGAACTTGCCTCAAAATTACACCTGATCCTGTAGTCTTGCCAAGAAGACTTCAGATAACAATGCTTGGAAGACAGGCTGTTTTCTCTCTGAAGTTTAGCCACAAGATGTTTTGGGTAGATGTTCAGGGAACACAAAATGACCCATGCTGGCCCCTTCTGCACAAAGGAAATGTAAATGTGGAGTTCTAAATTATGTGCAAATTCTTAATTCTTCATTCTCCAAAGTTAAACTCCCTGTTTGGACTAGTCAGGAGGGAGGCACAAGGAAGTATGGTGGGTTCTCACTTTCACTTGAGTTTGATAAATTTCTTCAGTCAAGAATTTTTATTTGAAAGGCTAGAGAAGCAGCTAGACATGCAATTTCACATCTTCCCTTCCATCATTCTCCCTGAGTCTTAATCTTGGTTCTCCTGCTTCTACGGTCATTACCATTTAGCCGATGGATCTCCTGTAGAGCTAGGAAGCTAGGATTTGATTTTAGTATTGCCCAGGGAATGTCTGCCTCTGTCCACGGCTAGAACATTTCTGAGTTACTGAGTGTGAATTCACTGGGAGCTGCCAGTAGCCAAAAGAGATTCATTTATTGGCTCTGCTATATTTCTTGCTTTTCAGCAGATGGCACCATTTGCCTGGTCTTGTTTGGGTTCAGAAGCTAAGCAGGTCTGGTTACTGTTTGGATGAGGCTCTCCAGAAAGCCCTGGACTCTCAAAAAGGGAAGCTGAAAAACACCGTAGAAGAAAACACTGACAAATGCTTCCCTACAACGGC
>JANHFL010003715.1:36958-55081 GCA_032468155.1 Oxyrhabdium leporinum | reverse complement strand
AGCTAGCTCTCGTGAGAGATGCATTATTCTGGAACCAGTAGAAGGAAAGATAACAGGAAGACAAGCAGCAAAGTGAATGGATTAAATTAGTTTCCATTGGCAATTGGATAACCTAAAAGCCAGGCTGGAAACATTCTGAAGAAAGTCTATGTATGTGATCACCAAAAGCTGTCACTGACTTGATGGCACATAGTCAATCAAAGGGATTGGGGTGGAGGAAGGAGGCAAAAGAAGATGTGGAAGACCCGTATCATCTTCTCTATACCCTCACTCACTCCTCTCCAGGAAAAGAGTTTGAGTGAAAGTATAAGCTTTCCTCATCTTGGTGGTCATTCCAACATGCTGGACAGGCAGCAGTTGGGAAAGATAGTCTATATCCTTACTTCATGATTAGAGGTAGAAACACCAAAGAAGAAGCACATAGCAATAAACAATTTCTTGCATATCCCTGTTTAAAACATAGAACATAGAATAATAGAGTTGGAAGGAATCTTGGGGGGTCTTCTAGTCTAACCCCCTGCTCAAGCAGGAGACCCTAGACCATTTCAGACAAATGGCAGTCCGGTCTATTTTTGAAAGCTTCCAGTGATGGAGCACTCACAACTTCTGAAGGCAAGCCATATTCCATTGGTTGATTGCTCTCACTGTTAGTAAAGTTCTCCTTAGTTCTAGGTTGCTTCTCCCCTTGGTTAGTTTCCATCCATTGTTTCTTGCCTTGCCTTTTGGTGCTCTGAAGAATAGTTTGACCCACTCATCTTTGTTGGAGCCCTTCAAATAGTGGAATATTGCTATCATGTCTCCCCTAGTCCTTTTTTTTCACTAGACATACCCAGTTCCCGCAACAGTTCTTCGTATATTTTAGACCCCAGTGCCCTAATCATTCTTCTTGCTCTTTTTTGCACTCTTTCCAGAGTCTCAACATCTGTTTTATATTGTGACAAGAACTGGATGAAGTATTCCAAGCATAATTTTACTAAGGTTTTTAAAACAGTAGTTGCACTTCACGTGATCTTGATTCTATTTGATGTCCCTCTATTAATGCAGACTAATGCATTGGCTTTTTTCGCTTCTGCCGCACATTGTTTGCTCATATTTAAGTGATTGTCCACTAGGACTCCAAGATCCCTCTCAGAGTTACTGGCATTAATCAAGTTTCACCTAATCTGTACCAAAACAGTTAGTTTCTCTTGCCTCTTACTTTTATCTATGTTCAATTTCATTTTGTTAGATAGGGCCCAGTTTTCAAGTCTGTCAAGATCTTTTTGGATCCCGAGTTTGTCTTCTGGGATGTTGGCTACTCCAACTAGCTTAGTGTCATCTGAAAATTTGATAAGTTCCCTTTCAATTCCCTCATCTAGATCGTTTATGAAGATACTGAAGAATACTGTTCATCCCTCTTTTCATTCAACAGTTTCTCTCTCATTCAGCTATTCATAAACCTAAAAGGTTGGCTCATTTCACCACCGCTGCCTACTCAGCACTGCTAATTCAGAAGGAATCCCAAAGCACTTACAAATCTCCTTTTTGCAATGATTCTAAGTAAGCAATTTATTTTATTTCTTTGTAGACCACTTTTCTTTCATGATGAAGCTCCACAGGATGGGTGGATTTATCAAGCAGACTCTTACAATCCCACAGATGTCTCTTCAATAGAGCAATACTGAGAAATCTGTACTTTCATTCTATTTCATGGGTTCCAATAGTTTTTACTATTGCATTTTTATAACCATCATGACCCTCACATTATTTTTTTGATCTTCAAATTGTGCCACCGAGATTTGGTGGAAATACTGACATTGTCTGGGATATTTTTAGGTATTGTCAAATACCTAAGGAAATGATATTATCTTTTCCCTTAAGTCTCTGATCCATTCTCAAAACATAAATGAGAGATTAACATTTTCCACTCTATTCCATTCATTGATCCTCCCCCCCCCCTAATCCTTGGGATCTGAACCCTAAATCAGGTAAATGCTCACCTTTGCCGGAGAGGGAGCTCAACTTCACTGTCCACTTCGCCCTCTTCTTCCTCTGAGGAGATACCACGTTTCTAAGTCAAGATGAATGAAATAAAAAGAAACGGTGTTAGGATTTGTCAACTTTTCAAAATAGGTCAGATTGGAAACAGACATAGCAAGAATTACAAGAAGGTCCTTCATTGTTGCAGGCCAAAAGTAACACAAGCTTGAGGCTGCCAGAGTTTCCGTCTCTGCCATTTTACAACAAATAGAATCAGAGTGGAGTTATTTTGAGTTTCCTTCCCATGTTTTCCCATTTGCTGAGACTGAGTTGTCTTTTATTTTCTCTCAGCAGGTCCAGCTTGCTTTCAAGTTTATTACTGTATTCCTCTTATAGCATTATATCTTTAATAAAGGTGAATGAAACTAACTAAACTAACTAAAACCCGATCACCGACACGTCTTTATCAACCCATTTATTTTGCCCTGACTTCAAGACAAGCCCTGTTGAGAAATGATTGGTCCAATGAGAGGTTAATTATGGTGCCAAACAGGCCCACCTGTCTCCTATCTTGAACAGGTGATTTGGGTATTCAAGGTCTCTAAACAAGGAGAGTTCAGGCAATGGTACCCACAATCGGCCTATTGAATCTTTTTGTGCATTTATGCTCCTAGTTGAGGAAAGGATGGTAGAAAAGAACTGGATTTAGCCAACCTCACAACTGCCTTAAAATTGATCCAGAAACCCAGTGTGGTTTTTCAGAAGTGTTGAAGTTCCAAACCCCCAAGTCTGAAATGTTTTTTCTCCTTTAACACATTAGCTTATTGTTTCAAGTGGTCGCTTTGGTTGCGCTATAATGCCGTAACCCACAGGAGGTGCAGATTTTTTTCCAGAATGGCTTGGCTTAAAGAATAAAGAACGAGTTCCGTGACTGGAGGGAAGACTTGACTTTGTAGACTTTATGAGTCTGTAGAAAGATCTGCTGCTCTGATGTTCAAAGATGAGAAGACAGGATGTGGAAGGGTGGGAGAACCACCTTTTTCCACAGGAAGCATGGGGGAGTAGCAAGAACTTGATAACTTTAAAAAGAGAGAGGGTTGCATCACCCTTAGAATCTTCAAAATAAATAGATACGCTGGGAGCATAAATGACAAGACCAATAAGGAGAGTGGAGGAAGAAAATAAATAAAATAGAGAAAAACAATAGAGAAGGAAGAAGAAGAGAGGGGAGGAATTACAATTACAAATTGTAGTCTTTGGTAAATGTTGAGATACTCCTTAAAACCTGAGAGAAACAGAAAAAAAACATCTTGAAATGAAAAGGAAAGATGCTGTGAAATGAGAACTTGAACTGTAAAGGCCTTGAAATGTAAAATGACACAACCACCTGATAACCTGTCTGTTTCCAGGATCATTTCATAGTGTATACCGGTAATTTTGCTTCTGGCCAGTCTGGGGTTGGATGAAATTAAGAACTTTAATCTTCACCAATCTCAGTTCTTCTCAAGATCTAAGACCAGCCGTGTAGAGACTCCTGAAAATAGAACTGCATTCTACAAAGCCCAGGGTCTGCTTGGTAGCAGTTCCAGAGGTCTGGGCATCTTCCAAGGGCAGCTGCCCCGTCTACTTCTTTGTTTTGGGATTTTTTTAGAAAGTTTTTGCTGCTCTGCAGCGTTGAGTCCTGTTAAATTATTTTGGATTTTTTTTTTAACATGACATGGTTAGGTGTTACACCGTTGGCCAACTAGGATGGAAATTGGTAGTGAACATTAAGAACAGCCCAGAGTTGCTGGGAGTTGGGTGGCATATAAATTTAATAAATCAAGAAATACAATAAGCTGAACCAGCAAAGAAATAAAACAATATCCTATCCTGTTCTAACGTTGGACATTGGATATGAAAGGGACAACGTAGCCCATAAAAGCTGGAGAAAGGTATTAACCTCGACAGTTTCCTGTTGCACACAGTTTTCTTTCTTGTTTGTGGTACAGGTAGTCCTCGACTTACAACTGTTCACTTACTGACGGTTCAAAGTTACAACGGCACTGAAAAAAAGTGACTTAGCACCATTTTTCACAGTTTACAACCGTTGCAGCATCCCCATGGTCACAGATTCAAAACTGGCAACTGACTCATATTTATGACAGTGGCAGTGTCCCACAAGATCATGTGATTCCCCTTTTGCGACCTTCTGACCAGCAAAGTCAATGGGGAAGCCAGATTCAGCTAACAACCATGTGACTTACTTAACAACTACAGTGATTCACTTAAGAACTGCAGCAAGAAAGTTCGTTAAATGGGATAAAATTTGGTTAATGCCGGTTTCACTTCAAAACAGAAATTTTGGGCTCAGTTGTGGTCGTAAGTCGAAGACTATCTGTATTATCAGAGGAAGAAAAGGAGAAGGCAATCAGAGCCAGCATTTCCACAGGCTTTTCAGATTACAGTGGCTGTTGCCCATATATCTATTTTCTTCCATTTGGAAAGGAAGGGAGGAAGAAAAAAATGGAAAGAAACACGGTGCTACCTGGCTGCGGGTAACAGCCGCCCGGTACAACATAGCTGCTGGTGTGAGGTGCTGAGACTGCTGTGGGGCCCCTGAGCGGCTGCCCTTGCCCTGTTCCCGTTCCGCCTCTTCTCCGGGCTGCAGCCTTGCCTTTCCTGGCGGCCCCACTGCCCCCTGTCGAGAAGAGGGCGAGTCGGGGCTGCTGGAGCAAGGCACCGAGGCAGTGTCTTCGCTGGGCGTCTCGCTGCAGGGCTGCTCCGTTGGTGGTGATTCTGGTCCCGCTGCCCCCTTGCGGCCCTCAGCTCCCAACGTCGTGGAAATGAGGTCAGGGCTGGAAGATGACATCTTGCGCAGCAGCAGGTCATGCTGGAGCCCTCGGAGGGCCGTACAGGGCTCCAGGCGCTTGGCTCCACCGGGATCGGCCAGTTCCCCACAGCTGCCCCGAGTGTTGACCTTGCGGTAGCGTGACTTAGCACGGCGACTACGCCCAGGGGACGGGGGCCCTTTCTGGCATACGGGGATGGCGAGCTGAGGCAGGCTGGGGTCCAGGATGACCTCCGTCTTTAGAATGTCTGGCCTGCAGAAGCAAAACAGAGTGAGCTAACTAACTTCGATGCCAAGAAAGGAGAGGGTACCATAATTTCAATTGAACCCTGAGAAATTGGCTCCTATGTTGCTGCTCCTAAGGCTGCTTCTGCGTTCCCCCCTTTTTGCAGTTTTGCTGTTGCTGCTTTGTGGTCTTAATTAGATCAGGGGTGTCAAACTGGAATTCTTTGAGGGCCGGATCAACATTGGAGTTCTCTTCCGTGAGCCAGCAAGGGGGGCGGTGGAGCAGGGGAGAGACAGGACAGATGTCTCCTGCAGCACCCTGCTGGCCAAAATGGGGCACCGGGGAGGGTGCACCCAGCCACTCTGCACCTAATTTTTGGCCTCCATGGCCTCCTGCAGAATATTCCCAGATGAAAATGGGCCACACGGAGGCCCCCACGTGGCCCGTTTTTGGCCAGCAGAATGCTGCTGTAGGCTTGGAAGGTCAAAAATGGACTGCACGGGGGCCTTGTGGGGCCTCTACACAGCTTGTTTTGGGCTGGGAGAGTGCTGCTAAAGGCCAGGGAGGTAAAAAACGGGCTGCATGAGGGCTTTGTGGGGCCTCTGTGGGGCCCATTTTTGGTCGGCATAATGCTGCTGGAGGCCGGGGACACTGAAAATGGGCCATGCGGGGACCTCACGGGGCCTTCATACTACCCATTTTTGGTTGGCAGAGTGCTGCAGGAGACCGTGGAAGCCAAAAACAGGCCGTGCAGGGGGTTTCACGAGGCCTCTGCATGGCCCGTTTTTGGTGGCAGAGGCATCGTGGGTTGGTCCTTTGATATTTCCAGGCTGGCCCTGTGGGCCACATTTAAGCACCCCATGGGCCAGATCCTGTCCGTTGGCCTTGAGTGACACCCCTGCATTAGATCATTAATTTTCTTGAAAGAAAGTAATCAACAGACTTCTAGAATTTCTGAAATATAGAAACATATTCAGGTAGCCCTCACTTAATAACTGGCTGCTTAACAACCTTTTGAAGTTATGACAGACCCCGAAAAGTTATTCATGACCTGTCCTTGAAGTTACAACTGCTGCACACATCCCAGGTGTTCATACAGATTGCATTTTGGCAACTGGTTTACATTTACTGTTGCAGCATCCTGTGGTCCTATGACTGCAATTTGCAACTTTTTTTGCTGGTTTCCAGCCAACCCCGCCCCCCCAGGAGAATGGATTCACTTAACAACCGCATGGTTTGTGTTTTGCTAAATGATCGATTTACAATCATCATAAAACCTGTCATAATAACCGAGTCAAGTCACATGGCGATCTGCTTCATCATCGCAGTAACTTTCAACCAAAATCCCAGTCTCAATTGTGGTCATTAAGTAAGGACTGGCTGTACTCGTAGTGAATTAGTCTTTGCATGATTATGCCTATTAACCAGATTAATTTATACTGTTGCCCATCTCACCAAATGATTGTGGGCGGTTCACATGAATAAAAAACAACAACAATTAGAAATAAAATAAACGTCATCAAAGCAATCAAAGTAATTTGCAGGAGATTCCGATAAATTACTAATCATGTCATCAGCCAGAAGGCTCAGTACCACCACAAGATGCTGAACATTTGGAAGCAAACTGAATACAACGAAGAGGATGGAGAGGAAAAAGCATCTAACAGGACAGGTATGCCCTCATATCATTTTTCCTCTATTTGGGAGCTGACATTGGGCTAAACAGAAACTTAGGTTCTGTGCCCAATACTTACATTTTCTTCCCACATTATGGTTCACATTATGCTACTACACACGACGGTCACTGTTAAACCCTTCCCGCGAAGGCCTTTCTCTGCAGTGATTCACCTTTTGCTGTGAGGAGAGAGCTTCTGCGGCACATTCCTCTTCTTGATCAGTTTCTCCACTGTGTTGCCATGCAGGAGACTGCGGGATGGATGATGCTTAAAAAGTCCGGGATATTTCTTCTCTAACGCTTGCTCTCGCCTAGAAAAAAGACGCAAAGACCGAACATTCAGAAGGATGCAGAGGGAAAAAAAATCCAAAGTTAATACTAGTCACGCAGATGCTGGGGTTGTGAGGATCTATGGGGACAGAAAAACAGGATGCGTGTAACACAATAAGGATAATCAGATAAAATACCAGAAAGCGATTTTAATTAGGTGACCGATTGAGTGGTTGCTTGATTCAACACCATTCGAAGAAACCCATACATTTCTGTTCGTAGAGGATCGTAGAGGATGAAGGCTAACCTGACTTCAACCAAGGTGTGTTTGGATTTTAATTCCCCTTGTTCTGAGTGAGAACAATTATTGTTGGGTCTTGAATTCCACCTGATACGGAGGATGCCAGGTTAAGAAAGGCTGGGTAGAGCTTTCTGAACTTTTTGTTTTTATCCAGGGCAAATAGTTCCTTCCTTCCCAATGCAAATAGTTGCAGGAGGTTTGGTTGGTACCTTCCCTTATTCTGTGTTTCTTGCTTTGTGGATAAAATGGTGCCCCAGGTAGATGGTGTGGTACGGATATTTGAGATCCAGCAAACAGGTCACGGAGGGGAGGACTGAGAGAGAGCTGGTAGGCCGAAGCCCTCTTTACTGACCTTTCCACTCTTGCTTAGTTAAGAATATGTCCCTTTAGGAAAAATTAGCTCCAAAGCTTAGCAGCCTTCCAGGATTTCTGTCATCTTACCGAAGCAGCTCTTTCTCCTTCAGCTCCAACTGCAGCATGAGGGAATTGAGCTCCATATAAAGGTTGTTGGCCCGTTCCAGTTTACGTTCATAGTGCTCCCGGATGTCCAAGGCATGCCTGCAGCAGGAGAGGAGAGCAAGAAAACGTTTCAAACATATAAATACTTGTGATTTTGTTATTTATTCATTTGTGTGAGCTCGTAGTGCTTATCTGGGGATTGTCTTATCCTCACACAACTCTGAGAGGTAAAATGGGCTAAGAGTGACTGACTGGTCCAAAGTCACCAACAAGCTGAGAGTTCTCTAGCTTTGATCCACCTCAATCACTACACTGGATTCAACAGCATCCACAGGTTCTTGCTGCTACGTTGAGGAGAATGAAAGCAGCTTGCATCACAGGACTCTGACACTTTTTTCAAAGGCTGCTGATTATTTGATAATCCCTTGCAGAACATCAGTCCCGGTATAAGAAACCAGGGGCAGTTTTTGAGATGCTTAATGGCAAGGACTCGGGTGAGCTCAGAAAATTGCAGGTCCTAGCATCTTTGGTATTTGATGGAACATCACTGCAGGTTTAAGAGTCATTAAAAAGAGGAAGATGCATTTAGGAGTAGGTACATTTATGAAGTCAGATCTATTTTATTTCTCGCTTTTCCAACTCTTAAGTTGATTCTGTTCTATTTCTTCATTGTTCTGTCCTTAAAACAACAATACAAGAAATGTACAAACTTTTAAAAATGCTTCCTTTTTGCAAGCAAGTTTGACAAATGCACTTTTGTACATTTTTCACTATATGTACTTTCGTGTGCATTTTCTTCATTATATACATTTTTTCCTTAGGATTTATTCTTCTTAAGGCTCTATAATACGTTCCATAAAATGTAAATGTCAACAGTTGCATTCCAATTCGCATACAGGTTTAGGAAATGAAAAATAAAGTTTCAGCTGAAATGCAAATTCAATTAATTTACCCTCCAGTTTATACTCAGTTCAATGTACAGATAATGAACATTAGTTTCAATAAAAGGAATGGTAATCAATACAAGACAGTGGAGGAATTGTCCAGATTTTTGCTTCAGTCCTGTGGAATACAAAATTGCTTCACTGATGGGGGAACCTCCCCCTCCCAAACAAATGTTGGTATTTTCAGCATGCCAGCAGATGCAAGGAATATACGTCATTATGTATAAACTTATCATGACAGGTGGCAGCAGTCAGCCATTCCTAGCTCTGCATGAATGTGTCAAGTCTAGAGTGGGAGGTTGAAAAACACATCTTACAGAGTGGCAAACCTCATTTTTAATATCACAAGGAAAAGAAGAGGGATATGTCCACATAGCCTCCAGCATCCAGCTCAGATGAAACCTTTTATTTATAAATACATATATAGGTGTTGAATCTTCTATATTTTAATGGCTTCACCCTTGCCTTACCTGAGCTCTTCTCGCCGCCGGTGGATCAACTCCTCTTCCAAACGGTGTAGACATGTCCCCTCCGATTTGATCTTTTCGAAATGGAGCTTCACTTCTTCTCGCCATTCAGCCTGGGGAAGAAAATGAGAGCTCCATAAACTCATTTCCTGAGTTCTTCTGGCTCCAGGCCTAGAGAACGGAAAACTGTTTACAATGGTGCTACTCTTGTAGATTATGGTACCCCCCACTGCATGGTATTTGTTCCATAATGAGAATAATGAGAAGTGGAGCTATTCGGCCCGGAGCAAAAGATGCATTTGTTTATCATCTCATTTTCCTAAGTAACATTGTGAAAAGTTGTTTTACAATCTCAGAGATTAGATTAATTTAGTTTGTTTTCATGTTATTGTTTACAACTGCATTGTAAACTACTTTACAGTATAACATGAAAAGGGGTCTATACATTTGTTACACAATTTAGTACTAATTTTGCCAAAGAAGCCCACCTGGGATTTGAAGTAGGTCTCTTGCGGTGTGGACAGCACATCAGCCGAGGCGATGTCAAGGTGCAGTAGGATCTGACGGAAGGATGGGCGATTCCGAGGTTTGCTATTCCTGATGAAGGGAGAGAGAATGCACTGAGGGGAAGGCACACACAGCTTGGGTTCCTAGCTCGTTTGGTGGTACGGTTAAGCTGTTGGGCCAAGAGCAAGGAGATGACCTTTAGCAATGAAAGCTCATTTGATGTAGTGAGAACCAAAGATGACCCTGAAGAGATACATGGGGACTGTTTCCTAGGCAAAAGGGGATGAAGTGTTTTTTTAAATCCAGAAGAACATTTGGAAATGGTCCAGGCAAACACCTCACTGATGCACTGGAGTAGAAGGAGGAGGAAAAGACACAACAAAATCAAACTTGCAAGATTCTGTTGTTATAGTCAGTCTCAATAAAAAATAATATTAGGCTTGCTATGGAGTTGATTCCCAGGTCTTTTTCTTCCTAGCGAAGCAGACACTTGATAGCTTTGTCAGAAGAAAAGTGCAACTCATCAATTGTTATGTATTACATCACTCATCCTTGAGGGCCAGTCTTCCTTCAGGAACACTGCTAGTGGATGTGCATGGTAAGTTGCAAAGAAATGCTTGTGGATTCCTCTGACAAAGTGTAGGCTCCTAGTTTCAACACAAAGCCCAGCTGCTTTTTGCTTTTTTCCTAATAAGACAGATGTTTAACAAAGAGGACCTCAGCTTCTAAAACTGCTTTGGGCAAACACTCAAAAGGAAGTGTTTTTACTGTTATGGTTGGCACCAACTCTAGTCACTTTCCACAAGCAGCTGAAAAAGGAGTTCTTCCAGAGGATACTTATAATGATGTCAGGCGCTGTCTGGAATATAAGTTTTTACATTTTTGACTAGACGGCTTTTATATTTTGTCTACAGTCCTTGACGTACGACCACAACTGAGCCCTAAATTTCTTTGGCTAAGTGAGAGCGTTTTGCCCGATTTGACAACATTTCTTGCCACGGTTGTTAAATGAATCACCGTACTTGTTAAATTACTAACAGTTGTAAAGTGAATCGGTAACCCTGGGACATTGTCTGCAACTGTCATACATCTGAGTCAGTTGCCAAATATCTGACTTTTGATCACTGTGACCATAGGGATGCTGTAACGGTCTTAAGTGTGAAAAATGGTCAGAAGTCACATTTCTCACTGCCGTTGTAACTTTGAACGGTCACTAAATGAACTGTTGTAAGCCAGGGACTACCTGTAGTTATTGTTATTTATTATTTTGTTAAATGCTGTGAATCATCAAGAGTCTGGTTATGATTGTGGTAGGATATACATGTGATTGATAGATAGATAAATAAATAAATAAGCAAGCACACAAATAACCAAATAATCATGAGTGGACATACATCCACATAAAGAGAATTTCCAAGAATGTGATAGCTGCCCTCTCTATAGCTGTGATCCATTTTGGGTATGCCAATGCATATATTGGTGTGGAATTAAATTGAAATGTAAGGTGTAGAATTTAGGAACTGGCATACGGTATTAAAGCTTGCTGTATTGTGCATTAGTATAATATTTTATTTCTTGGAGTATTGTTTATTCTGTTTGTCATTAGAGAAATAAATGTTCTTTTTGCTCTCAGTCAAACTCTGTATCCTGAGTTTTCCTTAATATGGTCATTAACTGCTCCATGCATGGATAGTCCTCGCTTACCAACCTCAACAGAGACTGACAATTCCATCACTAAGTGGCACAGTCATTAAGCCAGACCTCATATGACAGTGCTGTTTTATGACATCAGTTGTCACTTCCTGCTGCAGTCATTGAATAAATCACCCACAGTCATTAAGTGCAACATCACATGACTGTGGTTTGTGACTTCATGCTGGCCTCCCCACTGACTTTGCTTGTTGGAAGCTGATTGTGAAAGGTCAGAAACGGTGATCGAGTAACTAGAGAAACTGCAATGGTTGCAACTCTGAGGAATGGTTATTAAGTCTCCATATTCAGCAGCCTCATGACTTCAAATAAATGGTCGGTAAGTGAGGACTAGCTGTAAGGTAATAAATAGAAATAGAAGTTCATTGGGTTCCATAGTAAGCTTCTCTTATGAAGTATATTTTTCTGCTGTATAATCTACTTGATCTTCAGAAATAAATCAAGGCGAGTTCTGGAAAGAGGTGTGTTGCTCAAACTTGACACCTTGAGACTGTCTTTCTCTCTTAACACAACCTACTCCAGAAGGTTGTTATGGTATGATAAATTGAAGGAGATTGCTGAAGAAAAGATGGCTCTAAATTAAATATATAGATATCTACATTACACCATCTGCCAAAATGCTGTCCATCTCTGTGTATTATTTTAAACTGAACAACATATGTGAAGAGATGGATTCCTGGAAATATATAATTCATAACAAAAAGACATGACATTTTGGGTTTCATACGACATAATTGGGTTGATATATCTCTGTCTCCCATGAATAGAAGCCGGAAAAGTATATCTGAAAAATGCATTGTATTTTTTTTTCAATTATATATCATGAGGAAGATAAGATGTGGCAAAGGTCGGGCATTCTGTTAGATTTAATTGGGCCTTCAAATTCTGTTAAAACATGAATACTAATCTTCCCAATCTAACACTCTCTGTAAATTTTAGACTACAATCCCTATCAATCACAGGCAGGGCACTGGAAGGCTATCAGATCTGGAGCATATTGCTAGGGAGCCCCAAAATGTGGAAAGCAGCAGTAATATGTAAAGGCTGATAGAAATGTTCCTGTATGATAAATATTCCAAGTGGTTGTAATGGTGAATAAGATAGACTTGAATCAATGTTTATTGTCTCTAGGCCTATTTAAAGAGGCCATTCCATACATACACAAAAAGTATCATTTGGATCTCTGCAGGACCAAGGCAAATAAACAAGATTGGAGGATTTTGTATCTCAATTCTCTGGAGCTTGTATAATGTTAATAGATTATATAAGAAGTGCTTTCCTTCTTTAAAAGTTTATTTTCTGAGTTTTGAATTTTATTTAGTTGGGTTTTTAACTGTTATTTAAATGAAACAAATTTGCTTTTTTTCCCCCTTTCCCCCGTTTTTTCTCTCCCCTATAGCATAATGTAGTTTTTTTTAAACTTTCCCTTTCCCTTCCCTTCCCTTCCCTTCCCTTTCCAAAAAGACAGGGTGGATTCAAAATTTTCTTTTCTTTCAAGCTGCAGCTGAGCAGGGGCTGGCCCTGGACTAATTCTGGAGACTAATTCTTCCTCCCACAATTTATCCCAAGTTTCTGAGAAGTGATGTAACTTGGGAGCTCACCAGCACTGTCTCAGCAGGATCTTGAAGCCATCTGGGCAACTGGTAGGCACAGGTAGGTGGAGGCTATTACTGCCCACTCCCCAGATGATGGCTGAGGAGTCCACATCCTTGTAGGGAATCTCCCCGGTCAGCAACTCCCAGAGAACAACCCCAAAGGACCTGTGTGGGAATGAAAAGTCAATTGAGTAGAGGAAGCCGCTAGCATGAACAACCATTCTCAACAGGCTTCCCCATTTTCATTCTTTTCCAGCCATGTCTTCTTCCCAAACAGAATCTCTACGTGGGAGTATATACAGGTGAGACTAGGAGTATTAGACAAATACATCTAGAGGGCATAAATAGGTATCTATTACTAGACCTTGGTGGGGAGTTGTAGTCCAACACATCTTTGTTTGGGCAGGTGTTGTGTGGGTGACAGAAGCCAGAGCCCAACACATCTGGGGGGCCACTGGGTTGTCCTATACTTTGGCCACCCACTCAGACCTTCCCCACTCTCTCCACTGCCTCTCTTTTGTGTTAGCTCCCCTCACCAGATGTCAACCTTCTCAGAAACAGGCTCATTCCGAATCACTTCAGGGGCCATCCAGGCCACGGTGCCAGCAAAAGACATCTTGGTGCTCTTGTCACTGAGCTCTTTGGAGGTGCCAAAGTCGGAGATCTTCACCACATCATCATACGTGATCAGCATGCTAGGAGAGAAGAAAAGAAATGGGAGTTCATGGCTCCTTCTAAGAGACAAGCACTCTCTGCCATCAGTTAGGGAAGATAAGATGTGAATAACCACTTTGTGAAGAAGGATTTTTTTCCCCTTCCATGGAATAATGATAATTTAATAAAATTATATGGTGCCTGTGAGCTCTATCTTCCTAGAAGGTAGCAGACAACTTTGCCACAAAGGTTCTTTATTTGTGTGGTGGCATTTTAAAGGAATATAGCGTATCATCTGCTTCTTTAACCTAATCTTACTGAATGGCTCATGAAACATATTTTCCCTTAGTTATTTACAACTTTGTTGGAACATCTAGACAATCCCATGCAATACTGATGTGTCTTATTCCTAAACCAAGATTTGCTCAAATTCTTCCTACTGCCCCTAGACTACAAAACACCTGGAAATCACAAAACGAGAATGATTAAAAAGGACGAGCTCCAACTGAGAAAACAGTGCCCTCCTTCACCCAAACGGACAGCACTGCAGCTGCTGCCCCCCCATCCTGTTTTCTTGACTGATGGTGAGGGAGGGCAATGCTCTTCTTGGCAACCACATTTAATTATGGGAGGGTTTTGTTCATATCTATTCTTTGCCATACTTTTGTCACCTTCACTATTGTCTTCCCTAGAGAAGTCTAATTTACGTACATGGTAAACTCCTTGGAGATAAGCATTGTTTTCTTCGCTTATTTATGAAACTCTGAAAAATCCACCTCCACTCTGAACATACCAGAGGAACAAATCCATTACAGAAAGAGTCAATGCCCTGAATTGTACACAGGTATGAAAAAGAACTGTCGATGAAACCGGTGACAGGGAGGTAGAGCAGAATACTAAGCTTTCCCCTTAACTCTAACATTTTGAGAGAGATTTTGAACTTTCAAAAACGGCAGGTATTTTTTTCAGTAGGAAAACACCAACTTGCCCCCAGTAACCCTGAGTTCCTTGCCACTGCCTGCCTGGAACTATTTAGCTCCCATTCTTACTTGGGTGACTTGAGGTCTCGGTGGATGATCTTATGGAGGTGCAGGTAGTTCATGCCACCAGCGATGCCCATGGACCAGTCCACCAACAGCGAGGGAGTGACTTTGCGTCCAGCACGTAGCACCTCATAGAGTTGGCCCTGGGCACAGAATTCCATGATGATGCAATAACAGGGAGCCTGGGTGCACACGCCCCTGCAAGGAGTGAGAAAGGACAGGATGAGGATGGGCTAAAAAGGACCAGCAGGACACTTTACAATGACAGAGAAATAACCCCAAACCCTGCCAGCTTAGCATGATCTTTGAAGAGTTATTGTGGAATGTTGATTTCTGGGGAGACAGAAAGAGCCAGGATTCACTTCTGCCTTGTGTCCCAACGAGAAAGCCTAATGTTTAATGTGTGAGAAGGGCTGCTGTTGTTCAGAGACAAGCCAAAAGCTATCCCCTAAGGTACTTGTGGGAAATTAGGATGTTGCACATCTTCTTCTCATTGTAAAGGGTTTAGTTTCTGTCCCCACACAATGCTCCCATTTTTTCAGCCAAATTAGTCAGCATTCTGTGGTCCAGAACCTTTTTGTTTTGCAGCTGCAACTGTGAGTTGGGGATCCTTCTGCAACCTTCATTATGAATTGAACCACTGAAAATATAAACATTCATTCACTTATTGTAGAGGGCATGGGGAATGATCTTGAAGAACAGGACAAAGAATCCCTACCAAGGTCATGGTCAGATAAGAGGGGCTTGAGTCTGTCCCCCAAAACTTGAGAAAATGTCATAGACAAGCCCCATCTTTAGGTCACATGAAGATAAAAGGAGGAAACATATTCAGACTTGCAATAGTCTGATATTATAGTTGTTACAATATAAGTAATCCTGATCTAAAATCAATTAGTTTCTTTGCCTACCTTATAGGATTGACATCTATATATGAATAGACTACTGGCATATGAAATACCATTACTAGATAGATACTCTTATCTATTCCATACTTGGTGACCACAAATATATTTGGGACTACAATTCATAGAAGGAGAATCAGTTTGATATAGTGGTTGAGGAATGAATGTGGAAATCGAGAGAATGTGAGTTCTAGTTCTGCCTTAGGCACAAAGCCAGGTGGGTGACCCTGGGCCAGCCACTCTCTCAGCCCCAGGTTGCAGGCAATGGCACTTCTGAAATCCAAAACAACTGCATGGACTTGCTTAGGAAGTTACCAAGAACCAACACTCACTCAAAGGCACACAGACAATCTTAGAAACACCTAGCAGTTAGGAAACATAAGAATTATAGCCCAATATATCTGGAAATAATTTGGTTGGTTCTAACAAGATTGGAATTATGGGGATTGTAATTCCAACATTTGAAATAGCATTATTTATTTTATACAGTATTACTTTCCTGTTCCTTCCAGCGAGAATCAGCTAAAGCCACACTGGATTCCAAGAAATATGGCAGAGCCAAGATGAAACCTAATTGTGATGCAATGAGCATTACAATTCAATTTACATTGTTCATTATAGTTAATATGATTACTTTTTAAGTATCCAATAATCTTCTCCTGCCATGCAAAAAACTACAAACTAAGGAGAGGCTGAATGCAGCATCCAAGATTTTGTCTCACAAATTGTCCTGATTTAAAGAAAATACTGGGAAGTTGTGGTTCCAGAAAGGACAGTATAACAGTGATGGTGGCCTATGACATGTGTGTCAAAGATAACATGCCATGACATTTTGGAAGATACATCAGCATTCATCAACACCTGACAAGTATTCTCAAAAACATGCCCCACCCTTGTGCAATTTTTAGAGTCTGCAAAGGCTGCACAAGATTGAAGTGTGCTGTCACATGGCCTCCAGGTCCTCTGGAATTTGTGCAAGAGGGCCATGTTCTCACATGGCCTCCTGACCCTCTGAATAGGGCATGTGTTTGTACAGTTTTTGGAGGCTGAAGAGGCCGCAGAAGAGCATTTTCGAAAGCTATTTCAAGAACAAAGACCTCGTGCAACCGGTGTAGCCTCCGATAGGCTGCAGAGGCCTGTCCTCAGAAAGAGAACATAGTCTAAAGGTAGGTGGTGCACGGCAGGTCCTAGAGAGTGTTGGGCTGTGGGGGAAATCACATCATTCCCCAACATTTGTGTATCTTGGGAAATGGCGCAAGGCAGCCTTTTTGAGTGGCAGTGATGGTGCTAGGGTGAAATCGAGGCCCAGTTTTTTGCTTCAGGCCTAGACTCAATGCTGTTGCCGGGTGCCACTGTTCAGGGTGGCCTAGAAGGGGAGAGAGAGAATTGTTTCTCTTTTGTTCAGGAGGTGGTGGTATTGATATGCCAGCAGAGCCAAGTTAGGTATTTTCTGAATTTTTGAAACGCTGAGCCAAAAGGTTCACCATAACCACACTAAAAATAAGCGGGACATGCTCAAATTGAGGGTTTTTCCCATACAGTCTATGGCTAGAACACACAGCTGATTGCAGTATGTGTTGTATGATTGCTGTGTGCTGCATGTGTTTATGGGTGAGAGAGAGGGAGTACATTATGGTGCTTGGCTAAGACATTTGCCCTGTCCAACTATTCTCAGGAAGACTTCATTCTTAAGAAAGGCAGTGCCAACTCCCTCTTGCCAACGCTGCCCCACTCACTTGAAAGTGATGATATTGGGATGCTTGAGTTTCCGCAAATGTTTGATATCCGTCTCCTTGAGGTCTCGCACCTTCTTGACTGCAACTTCCTCCCCATGGAAGCGTCCCAAGAAGACAGCACCTTGCGCCCCACTGCCTACCCATTGCAAGTCCATGATCTCTTCAAAGGGTACCTCCCACGGGTCTGCATGGAGATGAAAAGAAAGTGGTAGCTGTGGGTTGTTCAGAAGAAGGCGGGCTTTTCACCCACAGGGCAAAAAATCCTGCATAATGTCATTCAGGAATAACCAAAGTAGTGCATATTATTGCAGGAACAAATGTAAACACTGCAAAGACATGGCATTTAATAAGCTGAGAGTGCATTTAAAAGAAATAATGCCAATCATGTTTCTAGCTCTTGCTAGTATAAAGAGGACTTTTAACAACAACAACACTGCTTGGATTTGCATGTATATTATGCAGGTACATTACAAAATTCCAGGAGCTAGGTTATTGGGAAGAACTTGATATGTATGAAAACAGGGGTGGGATTCAAAAACTTCACCAATGGGTTCACTGCCTGGTTGCTGGGTGGGCGTGGCCATGGTAGGCATGGCCTAGTCAGCCTCCTGCACCATGGCAGGAAGGGCGTTTTCACCCTTCCCGGGGTCCGGAGGCTTTCCTTGAGCCTCCAGGAGGGTGAAAACGGCCTCCCCCCAGCTCCGAATGCTCTCTGGAGGCAGGAAATAGGCCCGTTTCCAGCATTCCCGAACTTCCAGGAAGCCCATTTTTCTCCCTCCCCGAGCCTCAGCATGAGCCCTGCACTTACCTACATCCACAACGGGCCATGTGGAGACTCTGGGGAG